>MU226074.1:1597133-1649570 GCA_018584345.1 Thuja plicata
ATTTTAGTTTCAATCTGGATTCATTCTCAACTTTAGCTTTGAATATTTTGAACTTCTCAAAGGCTTCAGACTTCTCCTTTAAGAATGCAACCCACATCATCCTAGAAAAATCATCAACAAACAAAATAAAATACCTTTCTCTATAGTATGATCTTGTTTGAGTAGGATCACACAAATCTATATGCACTAGGTCCAATTTGTTCTCAGCTAAGCTATGCTTGCTTCTGAAAGAGCTCCTTACATGCTTACCCATAACACATTCCCTACATACTGTGTGAACTAGTCTTGCAATACCTGGTAGGTCTCTAACTGCCTTGACATTATTGATCTTTACTATGTTATCAAAATTTATATGACATAGTCTCTTGTGCCATAGCCAACTGTCATCTACCTTTGCAACAAAACAAATTACATCAGAATTGAGCTGAAAAACATTACCTTCTATTTTAGAGCCTGATGCAATCATGTCTCCATCCTTGTTTTTAATGATGCACTTGTTTTCTTTCAACTCCAAATGATAACCCTTGTCAAGTAGTTGTCCAACACTCAGCAAGTTATGATGTAATCCATCAACATATAGAACATCATCTGTCTTGTTCTTTCCATCCAAAGTGATAGAACCTCTGCCTATGATAGGTTTAGGAGTGTTGTCTCTAAATCTAACCATACCACCTTTGTATTTGTCTAACTAAACAAATCTTTCTTTGTCACCTATCATATGATGGGAGCATCCACTGTCAATGATCCAATCAGTTCTAATGTCTGCTTTGGAGATTGGGGCTAGCTCTTGTTCTTCCTTTTTATCTTCAATGTCCATTTCCTCAAGAAACCTTTCCATGTCTCTAAGGGAAACAAATCCAATTTCATCTTCTCCTGAATCTTCATTAGTTACACCTTCTTCAGCATGATAACATTCCTTCTTATATTTGGGTTTGTAATCAAATCTGAACTTCTTGACTCCTATGGAACACTTAGATGCAAAGTGACCAATCTTGTTACATGAAAAACATTTGAATGGAATTTGTCCTTCATATTTTCCTTTACCTTTATTTTCTCTTCTAGAAATCATAGAAATGATTTCTTCTAGTTCTTCATCAACTTCTTCTTTCTCATTATGACTGGAAATGTGTAAGGATTTCTGACCATGGACTGAGGCTTTGAAAGTTGTTTCACTTTTAGGTTCAGTCTTCAATTTTGATATCTCAAATGTAGAGATTTTGTTGATCAAGGTCTCTCTCTTTAAGTCTTGTGATAATTTCATGGTTTCCTCTAGAATACTAATCTTGTTTTCATAGTCTGATGTCAAAGTAGTTAGCAACTTGTCCATTATATCTTCTTCTGATATTTCTCCACCATTATTTTTTATTCCAAAGACTGCTTCATTTATCCTCTGATTGTAAGCTCTAATGTTCTCTTCAGGTAACAGCTCAAGACTGTTGTATTTCTTCTTCCATGTCTTCCTGCATGTATTATTTGCTTGAATATCTCCTTCAAACATATCTTCTAAATACTTCCATATGGTATATGCTCTGTCAATTTTCTTGATCTCAGAAAATTGACTGTCAGATAAGGCACTGATTAGGGCTTCTTTAGTAATTGCATTATGTGTAAATATATCCTTTTGTCTATTAGTAGCATCATCCTTTGCAAGGTCTTTCAGAGATGGAATTACAACCTCTTGTGTAGCAATTTCAAAGATCTCAAAGCCAACACACTGTAGATGTGTTATCATTTTGTTTTTTCAATCCAGATAATTTTCTCCATCAAACATAGGGCTTTCTTTTCTGAAGTAAGACATTTGATCTACCTTAAGCTGTTAGGCTTCTTCTTAAGACATTTGATCTACCTTAAGCTGTTAGGCTTCTTCTCCAAGGCACTTGGCTCTGATACCAATTGTTAGAATAGTCTCAAAGGATAATTGGGGGGGGGGGGGGGTGAATTATTTATCAGTAACATTACTTATTTAACTTTAGAATACAACAAAGTAAATTCTTAATTAGATAACACAGTACACAACACACAATTTGATTACGGGGAAACCAAATGGTTAAAACCCCAGTGGGAATTAGCACCCACAATGAACTATACTATTTATAGTAATCCTTGTTAGAAGATATCTCAACCCTGTTAGGAGTTGTACTTAACAATGCAATAAGTATAGTGACCTGGTTAAGGGTTGGACCCTATTAGGAGTCTTTTACAAATAACCCTGTTAGGGGTGGTGGACTCACTGTCCAAAAGCTCACTACTTGATGGTGAAGGCTACAACCTTCTATATAACAGATATGCACTATATATGATGATGAACTATAGAGTAGACCTACTATCTTGATCAATTCCAGTGTATTCCAATCTTTTACTTCTTCTTCACATAGACTCTTGATGAATGAACCAACTCTAATAATCTGCTTTGTACATCTTTCTTATCTTTTTCGTATCATTCACACTTAGCGTGTCACCTTTGAATTGTTATAAGTATCTTCCTCAAAGTATGAGATCATGGGACCTATAAGAAAACTATTCATAACATCCTTGTCGGCTCTACTAAGCATGCAAGCATTATTACAACTGCACAAGTATAAACCGAATAGATGCGACGCTTCACTAAGTCGACCTCACCAATTTAACTCTAACTTTGCAATCTTCTTGAAACATGTTTGGCACCTTTGGATTAATATCATCAACTCATAACTAATCATGAATATACACACACATATACAGAAGATAGGTGCAACTCAAGAAACACGTGATATACGTCGGCCCTAAACAGTTACACTTCTAGAACTGTAACTGCCAACATATTATATGTTGTCATCAATGACAAACATACAATCAATCAACTGCTCAGAATCAAATCTCCAACAATAGTTGGGGCAGCAATGTGTGATTGCTATCCAAGAGGATTTTGAGTTACGGCAAGGTGATGAGAAGATTTATCTTTTGCTTTACCCTTGTCACTACGAGCTCTTCGGTGGTGAGTGAGTTCAAGAAACTCGCCTCTTTTTGGAGATGATCTAAGCACATGCTTGAATCTCTCTAGAAAGAAATATCTAATATTATCCATTTTTTAGTTTTGAGGCCCTCCTAGCACCACCTCTATTGAGAGTTGTTTTGACACAAGCCAACTTGCTAGGATCTTGAGATTCAATTTCCTCTCTTGAAAGAATAATAGAGTTATTCCCAAGGTTCTCCAGGGTCGGGTCACAACCTACTTGGTTACTCAGTTGAAGATAAATGTGATTGTTCACGAGGAGGGATTTACTGGTACATTCAAGACAACAAACTATAAAATACTGTTAGTTTCTTTTTTGGTATTTTCTATTTTAACGAGTATGGGTATGGTAAATAATATGCAACCTTTTGTATTTTTTAAGATGGCAATTTTTAGAATTTCAAGACAGAATTTAAAGAGATGAGGGTAACAAGAAATGCAGCAAATTGTAAAGAAAAGTGAAATCCTAAAGACATAAACCATTGTAAACCCTTCCTTGTGAATTGAATATTGGAGAGATTTGGAACAACCCACGAAGCATAAATCAGACCACATGACAATTCACTACTCCACAGATGCAAGCATTTTGGAGAAAAGATATGTTTTACCTGTACGAGATATTCAAAATCTATCAAATCGTGAAGCCACCAAGACGTAGACACCCACAAGATGGATTTATCATTGAGACCAAAGATGACCTCCTCTCCACATTCATCACAACAAGGTATATATACAATAGCAAACTCTAACTAAAAGTAGCACAAATTTGAAACACAACACAAAGAGCTCTCTGAAAATAAAGAATAATGCAAGCATACATTCAATAAATTTGCATAGATAGTAGTAATTCACACACCATGATTGAAGCACCCAATGTAGATCTTTATTGTATTAAGAAGTCAGCCTTTTACATTGCTTTTTTATTACAATATATAGAGTTTGATCTACGACTCTGATTTTCAGAGTTAGGGCATCAGAGAGGCTAAACTAGAGAATAAAAGCCAAAACTAGAACTTTACTGAAGGGAAACTACTGCCAACTGATACTATATAACTTTCATGAATTCTTAAACCCATTTACAATCCATTTGCTCATGCAAAGAGGAAAAAATCTGGCAAGAAGAGAAAGGGAAAGAAGGTAAGTTCCTTCTGTGAACTTGGAGTCTTCTTCTTGACTCTAGTGGTTCTTCTTGGATTCTTCATCTCAGGTTGTTACTAGGGGTAAGAACTGATGGAAGACCCTTAGTCCCTATAAAATGAACTCAAGTTTTCCATTCATCTGATCTGGAGTCCAACTGGTGTTGATAAAAGTGACCTCGCTGGAAGCACCCAATTTTTGGAACTCGACCTCTACCCCAAAAATTTAATGCCTTTAAAATTTCTTGAGTGTTTCCCAACATTATGAATTTAGAAGAGTCCCAAAGCTTCAGACTTGTCATAGGCTGAAAGGCCAAAAAAAATTGAAGAGGATGAAAAGGCTAAAAGTTTTGAAGGCTGAAAGGACGAAAAAATGTTTCTTGTTTCGGGGTCGAAAGGCTGAGAATTATGCCTTAATAGAAATTCAACTAAGTGTGAAAATATTGCCCTGTGCACCTATGAATTGTTGAACCACCTCTTCCGATGGACATAGATCCTATCTGTCTTTATCCTGATATACATCAAGGCCGACCCCTGTGAAGAACGCATCTATATCTTCAATCCATTTTATTACTTCCTCTCACTTGTCAGCTATGAGGGCCTAGTGTTTCTTGTAAACCTTAATTGTTTTGGTCATCTATTTAGACCATGCCTTAAACTTGTCTAGTTCTTCACCTTCATAGACCTTCACCAGGATTTGGAAATGTTGCTCTTGGATTATCTCCAAATCCTAGAGGGCTGCTTGCCACTTAATTATTTCTAAATCTATACCCCCATCATTCTCCACTAGGTCAATTAGTGAATTGGCCTCAACCAATATAGTCTGGTATGACCTGAATACCAATGGGATAGCCTTCTCTCCAAATTGTTTGAAGTTATTTCTCCAATCAGCATTTGCCTAGATGAAAGAAAGAGTCAAACCTGCCGACAAATCTGGTGTAGCCTTTTTATTTAGCATGGCTTGTAATGAAGCCTCTGAACAATTTGGGTCAATAGGACCCGCCATCTTTTGAATGAATCCTTTTAAAGCTTCATTTTGGTCTGTTAAGGTTTTGATGGTCTCTTCATCTTTATTCATGAACCCAAAGCATGCTTAAGCCCTAGAGCTGCTAGTGTCTTGGTCCCTTCTCTGGTAGGTTTTCCAGAATCCACCTCTTTGAATGTATAATCTTCCATTGTGCTAGGTGTTTGAGAATTTCTCAGGGGTGGCACAACTATCTAGTCTTTCCAATGACCCCTAGTGTCCTGAGTCACATATGACATGGTTCTTTCTGGTACATCAATTTCTACCTGGTGGAAGGCTTGCTTTACAGAGGTCATATTTGTATCTTCTCCATCTAATTCATTGGTGTGAGATCTCTTCCTGGGTTGTATCTCCTTGGTAAACCAAGTAGGTTTTCTGGATGTAGTTACAGGTTCATATGGTGCAACATGGATGATCAAAGTTAAGCCTTGTACTTCTAGAGTTATTTCTTGCTCTAATTCCTTCTCCTACCCCCTTTCTTGTTCGCTCCCTCCTTCCTTCATTCTTTCCCCTTCTGCATCCATATCCATTTCCCCTTCTTCCTTCTCCCTCTCCACCTCGCCTCGTTTAGTTACCACATTTTCCCCTTCTTTGTTCGAGCCCTCATCGGTTGAAGGGTCAATTAATACTTTTCACCTAAGACCGGTCATGGCCTCGACTGTGGGCTGGAAAGGTGATGTACCTTTCATACTTACTACTTCTTTGGAAACCTGGGTGGAGCATGTTGAAGGGATTTATTTTGATGGAGTAGGTGTTGGTATGGCTAGAGTGGGAGATGGGAGAATGGTAGTAGTAGAGGAGGGCGGATTTGGCATAGGAGTGAGTGTTGGGGTTGGAATTAATGGTGGTGGAGTGGGAATTGGAGGTGGTAGAGAAGATGGTGGAGTAGGGATATGAGGTGGTGGAGGGGAAACATGTACTTCCCCTACTATATTATCTATAGTAGTGACTTGGGCTATCCTACTATCCTGAACCTCAGGCTCTTGAGTGGAACTAGAGCTTACTTGTGTAGCAGAGACATCCACTAAAGGATTGGTGAATTGGACCAGTGGTTGAGTGAGGATCACCTGCGGCTGAATAAGTGATGGTGCTCTAGTGTCTACATCCTAGTAGTGATCCGAATAGCCTTCAAGTCCTTCAAAATTAGAAATCATAAACTCATCAGATCCTAAGGCATCCAAAGGATTATCCTTCTCTTTGGGATCTTCTTTATGTTTCTCGGTAACTTCCTTTTCTCTCCTTTTTGCAATCTCGTCCTTCAGACTAGGGGATCATCTTCTTCTACTTCCTAAGACTCTTCTTGTACCATTTCTAACCGCATATATTTATAACTCTTCTTCCTCTTATATGTTTTCTTTCCCTTCTCAGCGGTGGGGGAGATTGGCCAGAGGTAGATAGGTCTTCACCTGATAGGGGTTGTGACGACCCTGCTGGTGGGTCAATCTGGCCTGTCATTTTGGTTTTCTTGGGCCTAGGATTAGATCCATATTCAACTGGTTGTTCATGACCATACATGGTTCTTGGCTTCTGAGGGGGAGCTTTCTTGTACTTAGGAACTATGGACTTCTCCCCTCGCTATTTTTCTACTTTCCTTGACGGCTCCATTAATCTTTTTACTGGGATTGGACTCATTTTGTGTGGCTTCTTGATCCAAGTTATTGTGGTATTTATCACATGCCTCGCCCAGAAGTCCGTGTCATCATTTTCATCCTTGTCCACGTTTGCGTTCATGATTGGCCAGTCATATACCTTGTCTTTTGTGTAAATGTCCTCTAAGACCTCATCTAAATCACATTCCCAAACCTTTGAGGAAATAGGAACCTTTAATACCTCTTTTGCTAGAGCCAGGTTCATTTTTCAATAGTCCTGGATCATGACCTCATGATCATCTATGCAGTTTATCCAGTGATCTTCCAAGTGTCGCTCATGTATGTAGAATTTGCCAATAATGTGGTTGTAAGTACCTATGGGGTCAAAATGGGCTCGCACTATTTTATAGAACTGCAAGGGACAATCATCCCATTCAAAAGCCAAGGATTTGTAAAATTTCATGTCTTGTAGTGCATATGGTCCCAAAGAGATAGGAAAGTCCCAACAGTGCTTCTTTTTATGTTTTATATGTTCGTATGCATCTGAAAGCTGTCTAGCCATCTCCAGTATAATTATCCAATTGAATGGGTACCTAGGCAGCTTCTTTGGTTGCAAGGTTGGCCCAGCTATCCAAATGTATGTGAAAGTCTTGAATTGGATAAAATAGGCCCCAATGGCCCTTACTTTAGTAGCAGCCTTCTCTGACATCCTCTTAGCAAAGTCACCTTCAATGGATCGGATGACTGCGAATATGAATGCATCATTAACTATCTTGTATTTAGGGGAATCCTCTGGCATGTGCACCCTTTTTATCAGCTATGGGTATACAATGTGGGGCCATGCATTCAGATCATTTAGACTCCCCTTCTTGGTAAGGATTGGATAATTTGCCTTTGCTGCTAGTAAGTAAACCACGTAGGTGCTCATGTAGAACTTAGGATAATGTTTTACTGTTGTCAATTGCTCATCGAAATTGTCACTAATAATAGTGCCCCAGTCGAATCTTTCCTTTTGTTCCCAGATCCTTTCTATCAACAGGATCATCCAGTGCTCGAGTTGAGTGGATTGAGGTAACCCATACACCCAGATTATCAATGTTATGGCTGCTTGAATGTCATCTTTCATAAAGCCTCTTCAGAGGTCTATCTTGTCCAACTTGTTCTTCGGAAGAGGCTACTTGAGGTACTCATTGTTCATCATCTCATTTATTTCCTGCTCTCTATTTCTGAACCACTTGGTCCCTTTCCCAATATGGAAGTCATAGAACTTGTCTATGTCCTTGTGAAGGTGGAAAACATCTTCAATGACATCCAGCCTTATATCCAGTACCACCTGACCCTCTATGTTTACAACCACCCTTTTATTTGAGTGATAGTGGTGAGCCAGGGTGACGATTAGCTCTGAAGATGAGATAGCTACCAGGTGTGTGGCTGCATTTACCAACCCACTTAGGACCAGTGTGATGCAGTCCTCAGATCTATTTGATGGCTGAGAACACTGAGTCAGGAACTCATTCCAGTCTACATTGCCGATGTTGGTATTTGTTATCTCACTATACTTGTTCCCCACCTTAGAAATTGGGGTATTCCCTTTATATTGATACTTCATCAGAGAGGTTATCTTTGGTTCAGTCATTCCTACAATAAAAACAAGTAATCAGTAGCTTATTGAATAGGAAAAAAAAAAACAATTTAAACTAGGAAAGCAAAAACAAGAGAGCTGCTTAAACATCTAAGTGCAAATTTGTGCACTTTCCGCCTGCAAAAAAGAGTTATTTTTTAGAATAAGGTCCATCCGACCTTTTGGGATCCAAAAGTGCTAAGTGTTTGTTTGCGGATGCCAAATGTCTAAAATTGTCGAGGAATCCTGAAAGGCTGAACCTTATGATGCAACGAGGCTGTAGGCCTTTTCAGACCTTTTGGAGGTCCGAAAGATCGACAAGTCTAAAATGACACTTAAGCCAAATTTTTTTCAGAGATCCATTTTCGGCCTTTCGAAGGCTGAAAACCTATGGCAAGGGCCACGACCAATGAAAAAAAAAAAAAGAAACCTAAAACCTAGGACAAAGGGAAACTAGAAAACCCTAGGCCCAACAGGGAGGGATGTCCCTGTCAAAACACAAAGGCACAAAGGCCCGATGACACCAAGAAATAAGGTTCCCTAGGATAGAGAGGCACTAAGGGTAGAGACAAACCCTAGACTAAGACCCAAAAGCACAAAACCAAGGTGGGCAAGAAGAACCTACCTTGAAAGAACTAGGAGCGGGAGTACAACCAGATGGCTCGAGAACGCAAGCAGTCGATGACTAGGAGCAGACGAAATTGCAGGCAGAAAGAAAAAAAAATGACAAGTGACTTAAATTATGAAGGCCTCTCCTATTTATATCCCACAGGATGACATTAGTTGTTTCAGGGATTTAGGACTTTGAAAGACCGACAATTTTGGAGAGAGAGAGCCTTCGGCCTTTTAGGGTTTTCGGAGGCCGAAAACACTGAAAAGGCTGGGTTTTTTATCTTTCGGCCATATCGGTATTTTGGAATACCTAAGTCCTCTGAAAGGCCGAAATGGCTGAAAGGCCCAAAAAAGCCTCTCTTCCCTTCTTTGACTTGGTTTAAGCAAATTTCTTTGAGGGCTGATTGGATTTCGCACAAGGGGCAGAGACGACCTAAAGAAAAAAGACAAAAGGGGGGGTCCCCATGGTTAGAGGACCAAAAAAAATGCGGTTTGTGTTGTGGACCCACAACATTTCTTAGGTTCCCTACCTTTAAAAAACATCATCAATGAACATAAAGATAAGTACCACATGTACACAAGTGTTTATAACATCAAACAATTGAGTGTAGGAAAACACTGGTTGTCCTGAATCCTTTGGACAACCCTAAAGTGCAATCAAGTACACAAATAGATAAAACATATCCAAATTGCATCAAATACATCAAAAATGGATTCTAAACAACATAATAACATCATGAACCACAAAGAACATAAATAATAACATCATAGCAACCTAGGATTGGGTTTAGGGGATCACTGATTGACCCTAGTCCACCAAATAGTCCTAAACCCGAATATGGAAATCAAAAGGCTTCAAAATGTATAAGGATGAATCAAAATGAACCATGAAAGATATTAAAACCATATTACATGAAATAATACATAATTTTAATCCAAAAACAAACCCTAATAGCCTTTGGTTGATGATAGGACCCCTAGACATCAATTTAACCCTAAAACCATCAATTTGGAAGACCTATGCACTTGGTGACCTAATCTGTGCACTTGGTAAGATATGATACACACTTGGTCATGGGAAATATGCAATTGGGGCCCAGATTTGTGTAGATGTCTATGTTCCTACGTAGATGGCACATAACATGGCAGTTTTGACAAGGTCTCATAAACAACCATAAGTGGGAAGTTTCTAGGCACTAGAAGTGAAATATGAGGAAGACCCATTTGATATATCCTCTATTACCTTCTAGAAACATATATTAGGACACACAAAACATCAAATCATCTTAGGGAATTAATGTAGAACAGAAACAGGTCCTAATGGAGAAAGAAGGAAATAACAACATGAAATGATTCCAAACTTATAAAACTTAATCTTGAAGGTATAAAATACTTGAAAAACCATTAATAACAATAGAATAAATCATGAAAAAATTATAATCCATTTATTTAATAAGCACAAATATTATCCTACAGAAGAAGAACAATGCAATACACGCACACAAAATATGTTGACAGATAAAAAAGTCTCTTTTAGGTATGGATCGTACCTAGAGTCCTGCAAAGAAGGTAGAAGGAATAGAATGCCTAGATGATACAAGGGAGTTCAAAACCATGTAATACCATGCAATTAAAATGATATCAAGAGGCTCCAACATAGCACGATAGCTCTCTCTCCCTAGAGTCTTCCATCCAATTCTCTGATCTCAAATCACATAAAATTTTCATTCTAAAACTATCAGAGGAAATAATTCCCAAAGTTTTTTCACCTAATTCCCTCTCTATATTTTTATTCCTAAAAATATTCTCCCCCTCCTCTATAGAAGGACCTCTCATAAATATGCTATAGGAGTGGTTGCACGGGAAAAATCTAACCAATGCAACCATCCATAACCAAAGGTTGGTTAATAGTTTAGGAATGGATATTAATCATTTATTTCTTAGTTGTAATAACTATTGTCACACTCTTTAATTTATTTACTTTAATAAAGTTTAATGTAGATTTATCTTAGCACAAAGTATATATACATATATTTTTACATTAGGTGCAAGATCACCCAAATGTACTCCATAGTATTCTCCTGCAATCACTCCCCCTAAGGAGTAGATCCATACATCAAGTCTTTGAATGCATTACAAGATTATTTGACATATTCACTATGTTGGTGTTATCACAATGGATAATCGCTAGTTATTTAAAAATTATTCCAATGTCCTTCAGCATTTGTTTCATCCAAACAACTTGTGTACAGTTTATTGCAGCAACAACATACTCTGACTCAGCAGTAGATTAAGAAATATAGTTCTGCTTCTTGCTCAACCAAGAAACCAACCTTTTCCCAAGGAAAAATGCACCACCACTTGTAGTCTTTCTGTCATCCACATTACCTACCCAATCAACATCAGTAAAAGCTTGCAATATAAAAATATTAGATTTTTCATATCATAATCCATATTCTACTATTCCTTTCAAATATCTGAAAATTCTTTTCACAACAGAAAAATGTGTCTCTTTAGGATCTGACTGATATCTAGCCACAATTCCAACTACACTGGTAATATCTATTCTAGTGTGTGTTAAATATTGTAGACCTCCAATCATTAATTTGTACTTAGTCTACCCAACACTTTGAGTCTCATCACTTTTAGTCAGTTTGTTCCCTGTCACCATGGGTGTAACAACAGGTTTACAATCTTCCATTCCAAATTTCCTCAACATTTCCTTAAGATACTTGGTCTGAGATATAAAAATTCCATTCTTACTTTGATTAATTTGCAAACCAAGAAAAAATTTCATCTCACCAATCATTGACATTTCAAACTCATTCTCCATTTCTTTAGAAAAATTCTTACTCATTTTATCATTGCCTCCAAAAATGATATCATCAAAAAAAACTTATATAATTAAGATTCCATCTTCATCAGTTCTTAAATACAAATTACTATCTGCATTACCTTTTCTGAAATGAAGATGAAGTAGATGTTTATCCAGTCTTGCATACTATGTCCTTGGTGCTTGTTTCAGTCCATATAGTGCCTTCAGTCTGCAAACCATGTTTTCATCATCTGTCAAAGGAAAACCATCAGGTTGCTCAATGTACACTTCTTCTTCTAGATCACCATTCAAGAATGTTGACTTAACATCCATATGATACACTTTAAAGTCTTTATGTGCAGCATAAGCAAGGAATAGTCTCACATCTTCCAATCTAGTAACAGGTGCAAATGTTTCTTCGTAGTCTATGCCTTCTTGTTGTGAGTAGCCTTTACATACTAGTCTAGCCTTGTTTCTTACTACTGTTCCTTCCTCATCCATCTTGTTTCTCAAAACCAACTTAGTGCCAATCACATTTTTGTTCTTAGGTCTTGGAACCAATTCTCAAGTGTTGTTTTTATTTATCTATTCTAGTTCTTCTTCCATGGATTTAGTCCAAGATTCATCTTTACATGCTTCATCAGTAGTCTTAGGTTCAACTTGAGAAATCAAACAGATCTCATCTCTAACTCTAGATCTAGTCATCATGCCTTTGCTTGCATCACCAATAATTTGATCTTCAGGATGGTTTGTCTTGACATACCTTGGTGTCTTCAATGTCTCAGTGGCTTCGACATGTTCTTCTTCTTCAATCCCATTCTCGATCATCAAGGGTCCTTTAAGTTATCTAACCACAATCATATATTCTTTCCTGAATTTAAAAATTTTCATCTATCCTCACATTGGCACTTTCGATTAGTTTCCCCAGTCTCATATTGAAACATTTATATGCTTTACTCTTAGTGGAATAACCAAGAAAGATTCCTTCTTCACTTCTAGCATCAAACTTTCCTATCTCATCATCTCTCTTGATATAACATTTACTACCAAATATTCTAAAATATTTCACAATAGGTACATGATCAACCCATAAATCATAGGGATTTTTATTTTTACCTTCTCTGATCAGAATTTTGTTTAATGTGTACACAACAATGCCAACTACTTCTCTCCAATGAACATGTGACACATCTCCTTTCAACAACATAGTCCTTGCAGTATCTAATATGGTTATGTTTCTTTGTTCTTCTATCCCATTCTATTGTGGAGTTCTAGGGGATGAAGTCTGTATATGTATTCCATTTTCTTCATAGTATGTATTAAACAACTCTGATGTAAACTCTCCTCCTCTGTTTGATATCAAACACTTCATCTTTAAAGCAGATTCATTCTCAACTTTCACCTTGAATAACTTGAACTTGTCAAATGCTTCAGATTTCTCTCTCAAGTATGTAACCCACATCATTCTAGAAAAGTCATCAACAAAAAGTATAAAATACCTTTCACCATAGTATGATCTTGTTCTTGCAGGACCACACAGATCTATATGCACTAGACCCAACTTCCCTTTTTCTGAATAAGCTTTTCTCTTGAATGTGCTTATAGTCTGTTTCCCCATGACACATTCTCTACACATTGTGTTAGATGGCTTTATAATTCTAGGTAGATCTCTTACTACTTTTTTCATACTTGCCTTCATAATGTTATCAAAATTAACATGACAAAATATTTTGTACCATAACCAACTGTCATCAACCTTTGTAATAAAACAAGAAGCTTTAGATGTGTTCAATTCAAATACATTACCTTTGGATTTAGTACCAGATTCTATCAAGTCTCCTATTTTACTCTTGATAGAAAATTTTCCATTAATGAAGTTCAGTTGATAACCCTTGTCCACTAGTTGTCCAACACTCAACAAATTGTGCTTAAGTCCATCAACAAGTAATACATTATCAGTGTTAGTCTTTCCATCCAAGGAAATAGATCCAATTTCAATAATAAGTTTAGGAGTATTGTCACCAAATCTAACAACACCATCATCATGTCATTTCAAACTCACAAACTTAATTTTATCTCCATTCATATGATGTGAATAACCACTATCTATGACCCATTCAGATTTATTTTCAACTTGGGATACTAAGGTTTTTTCTTCATCCATAGGTTCATCATCCTTAATAGCAATAAATCCCAATTCATCATACTCACCATCCTCATCATCATATATACCCTCACTTGCGTAATAACATTCTTTTTCGTTTGATAATTTAGATTTGAAAAACTTAGGTTTGTGCTTTGGAATTCTTGTAGGACATCTAGATGCAAAATGACCGATCTTGTTACATGAAAAACATTTCAAAGGTAATTTTACCTCAAACATACCCTTACCTCTCTTTTCTCTTCTATAAATTAGTGCCATGACATCATCTAGCTTCCTTTCTTCTTCATGTATTTGTTCACATTCATCAGCATAGGCTTCAAGTTCTTCTCTTAGGTCACTATTGCTTGTTCTTGCATTTCCAGGTAAGATTCTTTTTCTTTTGTACACGATTGCTTTGAAGGCTAACTCAACCTTAGGTAAAGTGTCTCCCAATTCTACAGCTTCAAATGTAGTTAGCTTTCCAATAAACATCTCTCTGGGGAAGTTTGGTGTCAAAGGTATGATCTCCTTTATAGCCTGAACCTTGGTTCTATATGCAGGTGTCAAAGATCTGAGTATCTTTGCAATCACTTCTTCCTCACTGTAAGTTCCTCCAGAGTTCCTAATACCAGTAACCACTTCAGTAATTCTCTATCCATATGCTCTGATGTTCTCATCTTATCTCATCTTCAATGATTCCATCTTTGTCTTCCATTTCTATAACTTTGCTTGTTTTGTAAACTTGTCTCCAACATATAGTGCTTTTAGTCTTGTCCAGATTTCATGTGCAGAGTCCAAGTCCTTTACTTCAATAAATTCTCCTTATGATAGTGCATTGATCAAGGATTCTCTTGCAACCATGTTGCATGAAAATAGATTCTTTTCATCTTCAATCACTTTATCTAATTCATCCTCAGTCGCTACCTTTTCCTTCTTTTTTATCATCCAGTAATCAATTCCCAAACATAGTAAATGTATTCTCATCTTGTTCTCCCAATTGTAAAAGTTTTCAAGATCAAACTTTGGACTATCCTTCCTATAGTAAGTCATCTTCAGGATCACCTCAAGCTGTTAAACTTTCTATCTGAGGACCAATATCTCTGATACCAATTGTTAGGAATAACAGTCCACAACACAACTGGGAGGGGGGGGTGAATCAGTTGTAATCTAGTAATCAAACTTTATACTTTATAAACCAAATCTGCAAATGTAAATTATAACATAGTAAATGCAAACACCATAAAAAAATATATTTTATTGAGGAAACCCTGTTAAAGGTAAAACACCGGTGGGAATTAACACCCACAAATAATGTACTGAGAGTATAGTATCCCTGTTAAAAGATATTAGCCCTGTTAGGAGCTTATTACAACATTACAGTACACAGTCCCTATTAGGAGACAGACCCTGTTAGGAGTCAAATAAAATAGTAGGCTCACTTCCCAAAGAAGGTTAAAGCCACCCTCAAGGGATTACAATCCGAATCCAGTGTATAAATAAAATATATATTCCAGTGAATTTTCTGATAGAAATTGTCTTTGCTTGGTCAGTTCTAATGAAGTATCAACTCTGCTTTGTATCCAGCAGTCAACAAGCTTCACAGCTTCCACACATCTCTATCCATTTTCTCTCTATCACACTTCTCCACAATAAATTATCATTTATATACCCTCTTACAATAATTCATTAGGTCGGCTAGTTAAGCTTTCCTAATACATAATTAACTAGGTCGGTCAATTAAGGCTTTCCATCACACAAATAATTACATAGCCCCTTGCTAAGATACACACGGTATCTATAAAAAGTATACATCATTTAAAATCTCACATATACTTCCAGATCCGTAATTCATGCTCACAATTAATTTCACATGCTACATGTCAGAAGTCGGTGAGGAAATAGGTCTTCTCCATAATACACGCCACAACTAACGTCATCAGTATCCAAACAAAAATTGAACTCAACCCATTACTCTACCATATGTCAGCTATCCATCAATAAGCTCGCAAGTTCTAAAATATCTTTTCT
This sequence comes from Thuja plicata, assembly GCA_018584345.1. NCBI lineage: Eukaryota > Viridiplantae > Streptophyta > Pinopsida > Cupressales > Cupressaceae > Thuja > Thuja plicata. Next base: position 1,613,094 of record MU226074.1, read on the forward strand.
AGAAAGATATACCTGAAACACAAGGACCTGCTCTGTCCAGAATCACAGTTACAGTTCAGAAAACCAGTCTTCACCAAATCAACTATAACATCCACAGTATGAAAAATAAAGCCAAGAAACCTTAGGAATAAGGTCAGCACACATCCTTCTACATAAAGAAAACTTTGATTTTTCTAAATCATCCATACAGTGTCCATGCACTCCTTCCAATTAAGTAGCCATTCTGTCTTCTCCATAGAAATATATGTTGACATCAATGACAAAACATGAATATCAACAGCATGATCAGTAACCAAAACTGATATCATCCAATAGTTTCTACGTGTTTGGCCAACCTATTTGTATGATCACTCCTTTTGATCTAGTCATTGGATGAAGATCTTTTGATCTGAGGCCGACTGGGAAGTTAGTTAGTAGAAAGTTTTGTTCTTCTTGGAAAATCTAATCTTAAGGGCGACGTGGTTGTTGCGGTCTTGTATTTAGGTTGGATCTTGGTACTTGTTTATGGGTGATCATTAGAGAAAGAAGATATTAGGGATAATTTTCTATTTTGAAATAAGTCCCTAGCTTTTGCTGGGCATGTTATATTCTAGTTGCGGATCAGTGTAATTGATTTACCTGTTGACGATAAGTCTGCATTGGTGTTCCATACTCTAGATTTGAGCATTTCTTCTTGAAATCTTTGGTTTCTACTGTGCAACTCTTTCTTCAAGGTTGGAAATTTCAATTCCCATGGACCCTTATACCTTTCCTACATTAGGTGGTATGAGAGATAAAAAATTTAATTGTAGTGAACAGTTCGAATCTCTTGAGCATGCGGTTCCTGATTTAGTTTTTTGTGGGGTAGCAGAGTGTAGATTTGGCTTGTGGTTGCAAAGGAATTCATCAGAGATGGATATGATTAATGCTATAATTGGAAGAGGTGCATACCCTAATGTTGTAGAAAATTTTATACATATTGTTGCTAGATTGGATGCGGTGGAAACGACCTACAGAAGAGGTCAAAACATTAAAGAAATAAGTGATGTGGAAGAAGAAATTGAAGAACAAAATTAAGGAGAGGCACAAGAACAACCTACATTGGATCAAGGAGAAGAGAGGTTTATTATGGCCCTTAATAGGGTTATTACAAGGCCACACTTTAATCAACCTAATTATAATGGTAGATTAGATGTCAATGAGTTGCTAGATTGGATCTTAGCTATGGATAAGTATTTCGACTTTGAAGGAATTGACGAAGACAAGAAGGTTAAGTATTCTTGCACAAAGTTAATAGGTCATGCTTCACTTTGGTGGTAACCCTTGCAGAATGATAGGAGGAGCAAAGGTAAAGAAAACATCAAATATTGGGAAAGGATGGTGAACAAGATGAAGGAAAAACTCTTACCCTCTGATTGTGAGGTCACTTTGATCATAAGATTACAAAATATGAGACCGAAAGATATGAAGGTGAAATAATAAACTTAGGAGTTCTACAAGTTGGATATTATATCTAGCTTTAAGGAGGGTGAAATAGAGAGAGTTGCAAGGTACCTGAATGGTTTGAGGATGTCAATTCAAGAAGATCTTAGTATGATCAAGATTGGGAATGTAGAAGATGCTTATCATTATGACCTAAAAGCTGAAGACAAGTTGAATAGGAAACATGAATAAAAGAAAAGAGGTAGAGGTGGAAGATTTCAAGGAGGTAGAGGTGGTAGAGTGGTTGGTGAATCTGATAAAGGAAAGAAAGAAAAGAAGACTCCCAAATAAAATTATTATAGAGGTGGCTATAGGAATGAAGGCTACCAAAGGGATGATATGTTGGAGATTTACTTCTGGCAGCTAGTTGATTGTATGTTTGTCATTGATGACAACATATAATATACAAAAGTGTTCTGTATGTACTTATCAGAATGATGATATTAACCCTTACACGGTTATATTCATGTTTTAGACATGTTGTTGATGCTCTGTTCATATACACAGGATCAGGTTTGATGTTTTAGTTGTGTTGTATAATTCTGTTAGTGGCAGTTATAGTTTCAAGAGTTTATCTGTACAGAGCCAACATATTTGCATTGGTTCTTGATTTGCGCTTATCTTTAGGATATGCATGTTTGTATTCAAGATTAGTTATGAGTTGAAGATAGTTATCTAAAGGCACCAAACATGTTTTAACAAGATTGCAATGTTAGAGTTAATTTGGTGAAGCTGACTTTGTGAAGTGTCGTGTCTATTCAGTTTATATTGCACGGTTGTAATTATTCTTGCATGATTATTTTAGCCGACAAGGATGTTATGAAGAGTTTCCTAATAGGTCCCATGATCTCATACTTTGAGGAAGATACTTATAGTAGTTCATTTGTGAACGCTAAGTGTGAATGATAAGATAAGTGACAGAAAAAGTATAGAGCAGAATATCAGTTGTGTTTCATTCATCAAGGGTCTATGTGAAGAAGTAGTGGAAGATTACAATACATTGGAACTAATCAAGATAGCAGACCTACTCTATAGTTCATCATCAGATATAGTGCATATATTTTCTATAGAAGGTTGTAGCCTTCACCATTGAAGCAGTGAGCTTTTGGATAGTGAGTCCTCACCCTTAACAGGGTTATTTGTAAAAGACTCCTAATAGGATCAGACCCTTAACCAGGTCACTATACTTATTTCATTGTAAAGAACAACTCCTAACAGGTTTGCAAGATCTTCTAACAGGGATTATTATAAACAAGCATAGTTCATTGTGGGTGCCAATTCCCACTAGGGTTTTTACCATTTGGTTTCCCCGTAACCAAATTGTGGTATCGTCTATTGTGTTATCTGAATGTGCATTTAATTTATTATATTATGGAGTTAACAAAAGAAAATAATTAAATTAGCTGATAAATGATTCACCCCTCCCCCCCCCTCCTCAGTTATCCCTTGGGACTATTCTAACAATTGGTATTAGAGCCAAGTACCTTGAAAAGAAAGCCTAACAACTTAAGGTAGATCAGATGGCATACTTCAAAAAAGAGAGTCCTAAGTTCGATGGAGAGAATTATCTAGATTCAAAGAACAAAATGATTACACATCTACAGTGTGTTGGTTTTGACATCTTTGAGACAGCCACACAAGAAGTTGTTATTCCCTCTCTAAAATATCTTGCAAGAGATGATGCTACCAGTAAACAAAAGGATACATTCACAGCTAATGCAGTTGCAAAAGAATCCATTATAAGTGCACTATCTGATAGTGAATTCTCTGATATCAAGAAAGTAGACAAGGCATACACAATATGCAAGTATTTAGAAGATATGTTTGAAGGAGATATCCAAGAAAAGAATGCACACAGGAAGACATGGAAAAAGAAATACAACAATCTTGAGATGTTACCTGAAGAGAACATTAGAGCATACAATCAGAGGATAAATGAAGCATTTTCTGGAATCAGAAACAATGGTGGAGAAATCTTAGAAGAAGACATAATGGACAAATTGATGACTACATTGATAGAAGACTATGAGAGAAAGATCAATATTCTAGATGAAACCATGCAATTTTCAAAATACTTCAAGAGAGAGACTTTGATCAGTAAAATCTCTGCATTTGAGATATCAAGATTGAAGACTGAACCCAAAAGTGAAAAATCCTTCAAAGCATCAATACATGGTAAGAAAAATTTACACACTTCCAATGAGAAAGAAGGAGTTGATGAAGAGCTAGAAGAAACTATTACCATGATTGCTAAAAGAGAAAAGAAAGGCAAAGGAAAGTATGAAGGACAACTTCCATTTAAATGTTTTTCATGCAACAAAATTGGTCACTTTGCATCCAAGTGTCCCACAAGAGTCAAGAAGTTCAGATCTAATTACAAACCTAAATATAGAAAGGAATGCTACCATGCTGAAGAAGGTGTAACCGATGAAGATTCAGGAGAGGATGAAATTGGATTCATTTCCATTAAAGACATGGAAAAATTGCTTGAGAAAATGGACATTGAAGATGAAAAGGAAGCACAGGAGATAGCCCTAATTTCCAAAGCAGACATCAGAATTGATTAGATCATTGACAGCGGATGCTCTCTCCACATGACAGGTGATAAAGACATATTTGTTCATTTGGATAAGTACAAAGGTGGTATGGTTAGATTTGGAGATAACACTCCTAAACCTATCATAGGCAGAGGATCTATCACCCTGGATGGAAAGAACAAAACAAATGATGTTTTGTATGTTGATGGATTACATCACAACTTACTAAGCATTGGACAAGTACTTGAAAAAGGTTATCATTTGGAATTCAAAGACAACAAATGCATTATTAACAATAAAGAAGGTGACATGATTGCATCCAGCTCAAAAACAAAAGGTAATGTTTTTAAGGTCAATTCAAATGTAAGTTGTTTTGTTGCAAAAGTGGATGATAGTTGGTTATGGCAAAAGAGACTCTGTCATATCAATCTTGACAATATAGTAAAGATAAGCAATAAGAAGGCAGTTAGAGACCTTCCAAGTATTTCAAGACCAGTTGACACAATGTGCAGGGAATGTGTTATGGGAAAGCATGTAAGGAGCTCTTTCAGGAGCAAGTAGAACTCAGTTGAGAACAAGTTAGACCTAGTGCATAGAGATTTATGTGGTCCTACTTAGACTACATCATAATACGGAGAAAGGTATATCATTTTGTTTGTTGATGATTTTTCAAGGATGATGTGGGTTGCATTCTTAAAAGAGAAGTCTGAAGCCTTTGAGAAATTCAAAATATTCAAAGCTAAAGTTGAAAATGAATCTGGATTTAAACTAAAGTGTCTAAGATTGGATAGAGGAGGAGAATTCACCTCTAACCAGTTTTATGACTACTGTGAAGAACATGGAATCAAAAGACAGTTGAGTGCACCCAGAACCCCTTAGCAAAATGGGATTGTAGAAAGAAGGAACATGATCATACTTGATACAACATGCACTATGATGATTGAAGGAAAAGTTACGCACACCTATTGGAGAGATGCAGTCAATACAAAAATCTATGCTATCAACATAACACAACTAAGAGAAGGTGCAGATAAGACACTGTATGAACTTTGGTTTGGTAATGCACCTACAGTAAAATACTTCAAAATCTTTGGCAGCAAGTGCTACATCAAGAGAGATGATGGTGTTTGTAAGTTTGATGCTAGAAGCGATGAAGGTATTTTCCTTGGTTATTCTACTAAAAGCAAAGCATACAGATGTTTCAATTTAAGATTAAAGAAGATAATTGAAAGTACTCTTGTAAAGATTGATGAGAAGTTCATGGTTCAAGAAAGGTACTACGAATATGCACCTATGATTGAAGATGAACCTAGGCCCAACAACAAGGAAACTGTTATAGAAGAAATGTTTGATTGTATTGATGTATCATGCAATGACCCTGAATCAAGCAAAGAAGAATCACATATTATAGAGGAGGATATCACACCTAAAGTTTCAAAATTCACATCTAGGTACCATTCAAAAGATGATATCATTGAAGATTAGAGCAGCAGTGTTTTGACTAGATCTAAAGAAAAACTTTTAACAGTGGATGAAGAGGTATGTTTACTTTCAAAGATTGAACCTTTAAGTGTTGAAAATGCTTGCAAGGATTATGATTGGCAGAAAGAAATGGAAGAAGAATTAGATCAAATAATAAAAAATGATACATGGGAATTGGTTCCTAGACCTAGTTACAAAAATGTGATTGGAACAAGTGGGTATTCAGGAATAAGATGAATGAAGATGGTACAGTGGTCAGAAACAAAGAAAGACTAGTGTGTAAAGGATATGCACAGAGGGAAGGTATAGATTACACTAACACATTTTCCCCTATGAGTAGACTAGAAGCCATTAAGTTATTTTTGGCTTATGCAACATTCAAAGATTTTAAAGTATATCAAATGGATGTCAAATCAGCTTTTCTGAATGGTGACTTGAAGGAAGAAGTATACATAGAATAGCCTAAAGGATTTAATCTATCAGATAAACCAGACATGGTATGCAGATTGAAGAAAGCACTCTATGGACTTAAACATGCCCCAAGAGCTTGGTATGAGAGACTAGATGGTTATCTTACCAAGATTGGATTCAAGAAAGGAGTAGTAGATTGCAACTTATTCATAAGAGAGACACCTGATGGATTATTACTTGTTTCCATATTTTTTTATGACATTATCTTTGGAGGTAATGACAAGCGTAGTGCAGAATTTGCAAAAGAAATGCAGAATGAATTTGAAATTAGCATAATTGGTCCTATAAAATATTTTTTGGGATTGAATGTAAAGTAGACAGATAAAGGATATTCATAAACTAGTCCAAATATGTGAAGGAAATATTGAAAAATTTCAAGATGGAAGACTGTAAGCTAGTATGCACTCCTATGATAACAAGAAGCAAGCTTTCTAAAGAGGATGATTCCACAGCAGTTGACAAGACATTGTACAAGTCTATGATTGGAAAACTTATATATCTTACTCAATCTAGACAAGACATATCTAATGCAGTTGGCATTGTTGGTAGATTTTTAGCTAAAGCCAAGCAGAATCACCTAATGGCAACAAAGAGAATATTCAAATATCTAAAGGGAACTATAGACTATGGTTTATGGTATCCTAAATTAGAGAATGTACAACTTCATGTATATACAGATGCAGATTGGGCAGGTTGTATTGATGACAGGAAGAGTACTTCTAGAGGAGCAATATTTCTTAGAGATAGGGTGGATTCTTGGGTAAGAAAGAAGTAGAATTGTATCTCTCAGTCAATAGCAGAAGCTAAATATGTTGCAGCAACATTGAATTGTTCAACAATAGTTTGGATCAAGCAGATGGTCAAAGATTTTGGTATTCAGGTTGATTATCCTATTGTTATTCACTGTGATAACACTAGTACTATCAACATGTCCAAGAACCCTGTGATGCATGCAAAGACAAAACACATTGATATAAAATACCATTTTCTTAGAGAAAAAGTTACAGATAATGAAGTAAAATTGGACTATGTAAGCACTAAAGAAAAATTGGCAGATATTGTTACAAAGCCTTTATCAAAAGATACTTTTGAGTATCTCAGGGAGAAGTTGGGAGTAATTCCCTTTCCTGAGTCTAATTAGATAAAGTAGCAAGTACATCAGCCGTGTTGTATAATTCTGTTAGTCGTAGTTATAGTTTTTGGAGTTTATCTATACAAAGCCGACGTATTTGCATTGGTTCTTGAGTTGCGCTTATCTTCGGGATATGTGTGTTTGTATTCAAGATTAGTTATGATTTGAAGATAGTTATCTAAAGGTGCCAAACGTGTTTTAAAAAATATTGCAATGTTAGAGTTAATTTGGTGAAGCCGACTTTGTGAAGCGTCGCATCTATTCAGTTTATATTGCGCGATTGTAATTATGCTTGCATGATTAGTTTAGCTGACAAGGATGTTATGAAGAGTTTCCTAATAGGTCCCATGATCTCATACTTTGAGGAAGATACTTATAGTAGTTCATTTATGAATGCTAAGTGTGAATGATAAGATAAGTGACAGAAAAAGTATAGAGCAAAATATCAGTTGTGTTTCATTCATCAAGGATCTATGTGAAGAAGCAGTGGAAGATTACAATACATTGGAACTGATCAAGATAGAAGGTCTACTCTATAGTTCATCATCAGATATAGTGCATATCTATTCTATAGAAGGTTGTAGCCTTCACCATTGAAGCATTGAGATTTTGGACAGTGAGTCCTCACCCTTAACACAGTTATTTGTAAAATACTCCTAACAGGGTCAGACCCTTAACCACATCACTATACTTATTGCATTGTAAATAAATACTCCTAAAAGGGTTGCAAGATCTTCTAACAGAGATTATTATAAACAAGTATAGTTCATTGTGGGTGCCAATTCCCACCGGGGTTTTTACCATTTGGTTTCCCCGTAACCAAATTGTGGTGTTGTCTATTGTGTTATTTGAATGTGCATTTACTTTATTATATTCTAGAGTTAACAACACAAAAGAATTAAATTAGCTGATAACTGATTCACCCCTCCCCCTCTCAGTTATCTCTTGGGACTATTCTAACATGATAAAAGAGTGTTTGAGGGAACTTATTTCAAGTGTGGTGGTGAAGGACATTGGGCCTTTGAATGCAAACAAGGGGGATTTGAAAAGAGGGTTGAAAAAATTAGAAGGATGACTCTTGTGGAAGAAGAGGGATCTTCTGAATAAGTTAACAATAATTAGGCTGAAAAGGGAGAGACAATGATCATGAGGAGAACCTTGTACCATGATGAAAAGATGGTGGATCCTTGGAAAAGGAAGAACCTGTTCAGAACCATATGTCTTGTTGGTAGTAAGGTATGTAAAATTATTGTTGATGGTGGCAGTTCTAAAAATTTGGCATCTAAAGAAATGGTTGATAAGTTGCATTGAAAAGGTTGAATCACCCTAAACCCTACGAGATTTTTAGGATAAAAGATGACCACAAAGTGCTAGTAAGTGAACAATGTTGGGTTAAGTTCAAGATAGGGAAGTATAATGATGAAATATTGTGTGATATAATGCCTATGGATGTATGTCATGTTTTGTTGGGTAGGCCTTGGCAACATGATAGACAAGCTATGCATGATGGTAGTAGAAATTTCTATCCTTTTTTGGATAATGGTATGAAACATAAATTATTGCCTTTGGGTGAACGTTTTAAGGGACAAAGTGTGCACCAGTGCTAGATTTTGTATGGTTGATGGAATAAATTTCCAAGAAGGTATGAGGCATGAGAAATTTTTCTTTTCTACTATTCCTAAGAAGACTGTTGATATTGACATGAGGGTATGGAAAATAGGGGCCCAAGGCACTCCCAACTATACCAACCAGCTTGTAGAACAATACAGAAGCAACAACACAGAGAGGGAGAGAAGAAACATCAGAACTTTATATTATTATTTCATCAAATTCATTACATGTTGGGCTGTAAGTCCTTCTTGATTTTGGCCATATACATTTAGATGTTTATAGAATAATCTTGATACATGCGAGGTCACATGCTTGCAATCTGAATCTGCTAATACTATATCTATTATCCAAAAACTGATCCTAAACTAAGAACCAAAAACCAAATATATACAATAGTCCACCAAAGAGGTCATCACTCTGATCCTAAAGATCCAACATAGGAAACATCAAAGACCCAGATTTGGGTCCACACACATCCCAATGAGAGATCCCACATTAATTATGCTATAAAAATTAAATGTAGAAGTCAGCCAGAAGATCCAACATATAATAAACAACTCAGTAAGAAGCCGACCGAGAAATAGGAACAACTCCATGAAGACCAACCGAGCAACAGAAATGACTCGGTAAGAAGGTAACCGAGAACCACAAACAACTCAGTGACAACCCAACTGAGAAGCCAGAAAATTCACTGAGACTCATCGGTAAAGCAAGACAGAACAAGTAACTGAGCAACAATAGTTGCCGAGCACTTTACTCAGCAGCCGCCAACATTCTACTGAACTAAAACAAACATAGTTTTAGTTGATCAAGATTGCAAAAGAACCCAAGATGCTCCTGCATCATACACCTGGGGTTGAAAAGAAATGATTCTCTAAATCTTGTGTTAGGTACAATCCTTAATGGAATCCAACTTAGACTGAGAAATCCAAGATGAGTCCTCCAATGGTCTATTCTTCCATTTTATCAGATATTCCATGTATTCCTTTCCTCTTGTACTTGTGCCAACTCTCTGTTTCAAAATTTTCTCAAATTCCTCTATCTGTTTCTTAGGATAACCACTCGATATTGTCACTTCTTCATCAGATTCATGATACTCATACAAATATGAAATATTAAATATAGGTGATATATCCATGTCATTAGGTAATTCTACTTCATAAGAATTTCCACTGTCAAATCTTTTCATTAATTTGCAAGGACCAAATTTCTTCATCTTCAATTTTTTGTATGTTCCAATAAGAAATCTGCCTTTCTTCAAATGAACTATAACTGCATCACCAACTTCAAAATTTTTATGTCTCCTTGATCTATCTACACTATCCTTGTATTTCTGATTACTTTTCTCCAACTTATGTTTTACATCCTCATGCAATGCCTTCATAAACTCAACAAACTTTTCTGCTTCAACACTTCTTTTCTCTTCTCTATCTATGTCTCTAAACTCTGATACACCTCTTGGTTGTGTGCCATTAACAATCTCAAAATGTCTTTCCAATGCTTATATTCATTGAACTCTTATATGAAAACTCTACTTGTGCTAACATCAAATCCCAATTACTCGGTGTGTCTCCAACTAAGAATCTTAACAAGTTACCCAAAATTTGGTTTACAACCTCTATTTTTCCATTATTCTATGGATGAAATGTAGAAATATAATTCAACTCAGTGTGAAAATTCTTCCAAAGTGTTTTCCAAAAATAACTGACAAACTTACTGTCTCGGTCAGAGATGATACTCCTCGGTAAACCATGCAATCTAAAAATCTCCTTAAAGAAAATATCTTCTATATGTACTGCATGTGATGTTTTTCTACATGGTATGAAATGTGTCATCTTAGAAAATCTATCCACGACAACAAATCTGGAATCATTACCTCTTGTTTCCCTCGGTAAGCCAAGAAAAAAATCCATGTTGATATCACTCCAAGGTTTCTCAGGAAGAGAAATTGGTGTATAAAATATAGTATTCTAACTTACTCCTTTTGCAACTTGACAAACACCACAAATTTTCATAGATTTATAAACATCCTTATACAATTAAGGCCAAAAATACCTTTCCTTGAGTACATTCAATGTTTTATCAATACCAAAATGTCCAGCCAAACCACTACTATGTTTTTCCTTTATCAGATTAGTTCTCATTGATCCTCTTGGTATGCACAACTGAATACCTTTGAACAACCTATCTTCTTGAATGAAATAATTTTCATACTTACTTGGTTGATTTGGAATAGTTTCTCTACACACTCTCCACTGCTCAAAAAAATCAGGGTCGTTTTCATACAAATGCTTCATGTCATCAAAACCAAGAACTTCAATTCTCATTTCAGTCAACAAAGATCTTCTTCGACTCAATGCATCCGCAACTTGATTAGATACTCCACTCTTATGATTTATCACAAATGTGAAACTCTAAAAATACTCTACCCATTTCATATATCTCTGATTTAACTTATTCAGACTACCCAAATACTGTTGGAAAGCTACAATGTAAACAATTGTTGTTTTGTCATTGATGTCAAACCTTAACTAGTGAGACTATCGCTATATGTTTGAGTACCATACCTATTGATTGCTGAAGAAGATTTGAAGGCAAGGATAATAAGAAGATTGAGTGAAATGGTTGAGTTATGAGAAACTACAAGGATACTTGATCAGAGGATACATTGGCAAAGTAATGTGTTGTTTATCTATAACACTAAGATAAAGATGTCAATTTATTGGGAACAATATATTCCGAGTGAAGTTTGTGTTGATCGAGCACCAGTGTATGCCAAGAATAATTTCTAGTGTCAACCGAGTGCTAGTAAATTACCATGGAAATCAGTGATGATTGAGTGGAAGAACACAGTGTTGGCCGAGCGCCAGTATTTTGGTAAATGTTGAGATTTGAGATCTCTGGCCGATATAATTGAATTTATTGGGATATGTAAAGTTAATTAAGGATAAGCATGACTGGTCCATATTATTTAATGCATGGGTAACTATAATTAACACATGAATTCAAGATTTAATTTGTGATTGCTTTGGAGAAGTAAATTAAATGTAAATGATGGAAAGGTCCGTTGGATCCAACCTAACCTAAGATCTATGATCCTGATTAAGCGGAAAAGATTTATTTTACCTAGATGAAGAGGTATACGATAACCTCGAAGGGTTATTCAAATTGTGAGAAGTGTGTGCTAAGTGTATGCAAAGAGGATTGCATGGTTAATTGGCTGATTAGAATGATCTAGTAGAGAAGAAGAGGATTGCGAAAGTGATTGCTTGACAAATTTTCCAAGCAGATCTGAAGATAGAAATGATAATGGAGGTCACTCAGTGAATTAGCATTAGAGCTGAATTAGATCTAGATTTTTAAAGTTAGTTTTATGTATCAGATCACACGTGCTAATTACTTTCTAACCATTATATCAGTCAAAACCCTTTAACCAGGTTGACCTAACAGTCATTGTATAAATCCTTTGAGCAAGGTGACATTCAGGTGGAATGTTCTAAGTCCTCTAACAAAGCCACTCCTGACAGGGTGATTACATCCTTTAACCAGGTCACATTTAGTAGTTTTTTTTGTAACCTTTAACAGGGTTGGCTCCTAACATAGCTCACTTCAGAAGAGTGAAAATTTGGTAGCATGTTACTGGTGGTTTTTCCCAAATTGGGTTTCCACATTAAATCTTGGTGTCAACTTGTGTGAATGTTTATGTTGTGTTTTATTGATAAGTTTCTGCAAGCTGATTACATTTGAATAGTAAACTGCATATTTATGTTGTTGCTACCGAGTAGATCTGAGTTGTTTAAAGTTCTATAAATTTTCAATTGGTACATCTAGACCTGTGGATGACTGATTCACCCCGCCTCTCAGTTATTCTAAATTCATTCTAACAAATACTGCAAAGCCTTATCATCAGTATACAACAAAAATTCACTCGGCATCAAATAATGTCTCTATTTCTTTAGAGCTTGAATAATAGCATAGAATTCTTGATCATAGACAAAATATTTCTTTTTAGCATCATTCAAATTTTCACTAAAGAAAGCAACATTTTTACCTTCTTGAGTCAACATAGCTCCTATTGTACTTCCACTTGCATCACATTCAACTTGAAATACCTTATTGAAATTAGGTAAGGCTAATATAGGCAATTCAACAACCTTCTGCTTCAAAGTCTCAAAACTCTTATCAGCTCCATGTGTCCATTTGAATTCTCTTTTGTCTCCTCTCATTGTCTCAGTCATAGCATTGCAAATAGAACTAAAATCTTTGGTAAACTTCTAGTAAAAACTTGCCAATCCATGAAACAATCTTACCTCACTGACATTATCAGGTGTAGGCCAACAAAGTATAGCTTCAACCTTCTTAGGTTCCATCTTCAAACCATCAGCTTAAATCACAAAACCTAGATACAAAAGTTCTTCTTTCATGAAGGAGCACTTTTTCAGTTTTATCAATAACTTTTCCTCTTTTAGTCTCTGCAACATTTGTATTATATGCATCAAATGCTCTTCTCTAGTCTTAGTGAATATCAGAATGTCATCCAAGTATACAATCACACATTTATTCAATAATTTCTTCAAAACTTCATTCATTAACCTCATAAATGTACTTGGTGCATTAGTTAAACCAAAGGGCATAACCAACCACTCATACAAACCTTCTTTTGTCTTGAAAGCATTTTTCAACTCATCACCTTCTTTGATTTTGATTTGATGATATCTACTCTTCAAATCAATTTTGGTAAATTATTTTCCTCCACTCAAACAATCCATTATATGATCCATCCTCGGTATAGGAAACCTATACTTAAATGTGATCTTATTGATTTATCTTGAATCAATGCACATTTGCCATTCTCCATTCTTCTTAGGTACTAATACAGCTAGTACTGCACATGGAATCAAACTTTCTCTGATTAAACCCTTGTTGAACAAATCATGACTTGTTGGTTCAGTTCTTCATTCTTTGTCGGTGTCAACCAATGTGGTGCCTTGTTCAATAAACTAGCTCTAGGAAGCAGATCCATACAATGACTAATATCTCCCATGAGTGGAAAAACATTAGGTACATTATCTGAAATGATCTCCTTGTACTCGGTAAGCAATTTCTCAACCTCTACAGGAACTTTATCTTATGTGTTCTTCAGGGGAAACTTTAGTGGCGAATATTCGCCATTTGGTGAATCTCTCATGTCAGGGACCCAAATTTTGGCGAATATAATGCGTATATCATGTGGGCCGTGTCATCTAAACTTTATAAATTTGGGTCAAATTCCCAGGCCCATTGCCTATCGATTTATGTAATTTTATCCTTTTCTTTCACAATAGCGCCAATCAAATCTAATTTTTGGACATAGTAGATTGAAAAAAATTTCCTAAAATTTCCAAAGCTTATCATAATTAACAAGCATATTCGCCAATATGTGGTCAACATTTAAGGTTAGGGTATGGGTTACGTATATATAATTGACATGTGTCTCTATTTTGGAGACTTTATATGGAACTTTATGTCTTTTAAAACTTTGGCCTGAAATAGATTTGACATGTGTGATGTGTCTCTATTTTGGAGACTTTTGGTGGAATGTTTGTGTCCTTTAAGACTTTGGCCAGAAATAGAATTCATGCCATTGATTTTGGATCATCCAATGGTTATAAAAAATAGTGTTAGTTCATGTCAAATGATATAAAATGAACTCAGGGTTTCTTAAAAAACTAATAAAATTCATTTGAGCTTTTAGGAGCGCTGCACCCAAAAACCCCTGTGGGGGTGCTGCCCCTCGACCCCACCATGTACCATGATAGGGAGCGCACTAGGGGCACTACCCCAAAACCCTACAAGGGCACTGCCCCTTGACCCCATCTTGGGGGTGTTGCCCCCAAACCCCCGTTGAATAATTTGCGGGGTAATTGCGCCGATAAAATGGGAAAATTTATCCTTCAAGTCTGATAAACCGATTTCTTGAATAATGAAAGATTCGCCAGAATTTTACAAAAATTTTGTACGATTGAAAAAAAAATTGCCAGTATAATTAATATTTTATCCTTTCAAATTAAAAAAAATCACCAATAATATTAATTTTTTCCTCCTAAAATAGTTTAGGATTCGCCAAGGTTTTACATATTTTCCTAAGGGGGGGTTTCTTAAAGCTATCCCTGGTGTTCTTACTCAATTTGTTAGGAATAAAAGCATAAAAAATATTATCTCTTTTCAAATCCTTAACAAACTATCTACCTTCCATAAGAAAAAATTTCACAAATGTACATATCTCACCAACAGATTTCTCAACCAAAGGTAACAAGATTTGCTTCTTACCATCAACCCAAATAGTATATCTATTCACTCTTCCATCATGTATAGCATGCCTATCGTATTTCCAAGTCTATCCAACAAAATATGACAATAATCCATTGGCATAATATCACACAACACCTTATTATGTTAATTTCCAATTTTCAGATTTACAAAACATTGTTCACTCACCATTAATGTATGCTCATCCTTGATCCAAAAAATATGATAGGGCTTCAGATGCTTCATTCTTTCCAACTACAACTTGGTGACCATCTAATCTGATGCCAGATTCTCTGAGCTTCCACTATCAACAATTACCTTACAAACTTTGTCTGCAACTCTACATCTTGTCTTGAACAAACTCTTCCTAACAGGATCTTGCTTATCTTTCTCACTCCAAAGTATCTTTCTGATCATTAGATTCCCTTCCTTCTTAGGTTCATTCGGTGACTCTTCTTGCACCAAAGCATTTCTACTACTACCAACTTTCTTCCTTGCATGTGTACACTTAAAAGATCTATGTCCTTCTTCACTACAATTGTAACAAGTTCCTTGGAACCCTCTTCTTCTATAACCACCTCGGGAGTAGTTGCCTCTTCCTCAGGATGAACTTCCACCTTTCCATTATGCCTTTCCTTTGTATTGATATGTGTCTAGATTTCTCTTGTCTGGTTCAGATCTATTATTTTCACCATGAGATCTACCTCTTCCTCTAGGGAATCTACCACCTCTTCCTCTTTGCCTTTGTTCATATCTTTTGTTCAATTTATCCTCACCTTTTAGGGCAAACTGATATGCTTCTTCAATGCTCTCCATTTTTACCAAGCTGATCTCATCTTGTATATAACTTCTTAATACATTCAAATATCTTTCTATTCTTTCCACTTGATATTCAACATGTCCAGATTTGATGTCTAATATGTAGAATTCTTTAGTGTAATCTTTTACCGAGCTCTCTTTCTGCTTTAAACTTTGTATTCTCCTTACTAGGTTAGTCTGGTAATCATAAGGTAGAAACTTTCCTTTCAATTTTTTTATCATCGTGTCCCATACCTTGATCTTTTCTTTATCCTTCTTCTTCTGATCCAAATGCACATGCTCCCATGACAAGGATGCATGACCTTTCAACTTTTTACTTGCAATCTTTACTTTCTTCTCCTTTGGTACACTCTCATACTCAAAGTATTTTTCCATCTCAGTTATCCAGTCTATCAACTCATTAGAATCTAACTTTCCACTATACTCAAAAGGATTAAACAGAGGTGTGGACTTCAAGCTTGTCAAAGCTCATAGGAATCTCTCTTCTTCCTAATCCATCACAGGTGCAGGTGCAGTTCTCCTTGAATTTATTCAAATTCATCATCACTAACATCTTCAAGATGTCTTCCTCTGCGCTGGGATGTCTCAATAGATTCCAATCTTGTAGCCATCTATCTTAACATATCATCTCAACCTGGATCTACATTTCCTCTCCCATGAACCATCTTGAAACCCTCTACAATTGTAGGTTAGATCACAATCTACTACCCCACAATAATATCAACCAACTCAGGTTAAGGCTTACAAGAAGGAACCTAGATCTCACCTCAGCTCTGATACCACTTGATGCATGGAGGGTATAGAAAATAGGGGCCCAAGGCACTCCCAGCTATCTCAACCAGCTTTCAGAACAATATGAAAGC
Organism: Thuja plicata; assembly: GCA_018584345.1. Taxonomy (NCBI): domain Eukaryota; kingdom Viridiplantae; phylum Streptophyta; class Pinopsida; order Cupressales; family Cupressaceae; genus Thuja; species Thuja plicata. The sequence goes on from MU226074.1 coordinate 1,629,758, forward strand.
AACAACATAGAGAGGGAGAGAAGAAACAATAGAACTTTATATTATTATTTCATTAAACTCATTACATGTTAGGCTGTAAGGCCTTCTCAGTTTCAGCCATATACATTTAGATGTTTACATAATAATCTTGATACATGTGAGGTCATAGACCTGCGATATGAATCTGCTAATACTATATTTTCTATCCAAAAATTGATCCTAAGCTAAGAACCAAAAACCAAATATGTACAAGATTCCACCAAAGAGGTTGGAACTCAGATCATAAAGATCCAACATAGGAAACTTTAAAGACCCAGATTTATGTCCACACACATCCAAATGAGATATCCCACATTAATTACGCTACAAAAATTAAATGCAGAAGTTGGCCAGAATATCCAACATAAAAAAAAACAACTCGGTAAGAAGCCGACCAAGCAACAGGAACAACTCAGTGAAGACCAATCGAGCAACAAAAGTGACTCCATAAGAAGGTAATTGATAAATAGAAACAACTCGGTGAAAACCCAACCAAGCAGCCATAACGTTCACCGAGACCCATCGGTAAAGAAAGACATGACAAGTAACCAAGCAACAACATTTACTGAGCACTTTACCGAGCAACCTCCAACAATCTATTGAACTAAAAAAAACATGTTTTTGGTTGATCAGGGTTTCCAAAGAACCCAAGATGCTCCTGCATCAGATATAGATCTAGAAGATGAATGCCCTGTAGGGATTAAAGTCGTGTTGGATGAGTTTGTTGATGTGATTTCAGATAATGTACCAGATGGGTTTCCACTAGTTAGGATTATTAGCCATCGTATGGATCTAATTCCTGGAACTAGTTTGCCTAATAAATTAGCTCACATGATGACAACAACAAAGAATGAAGAGTTGAATAGACAAGTGCATGAGTTGTTGAAGAAAGGATTGATCAGAGAAAGCTTGAGTCCTTGTGTAGTACCTGCAGTATTGGCACCTAAGAAATATGGACAATGGAGGATGTGTACTAATTCTAGAGCAATAAACAAGATTACAATCAAGTACCGATTTCCTTTACCTATGATGGATGACATAATGGATTTGTTAAGTGGAGCTAGGTATTTCACAAAGATTGATTTGAAGAGTGATTATCATCGTATCAAAATAAGAGAAGGTGATGAATGGAAGATTGCATTTAAGACTATTAAAGGTTTGTATGAATGGTTGGTAATGCCTTTTTTTTTGTCTAATGCACCAAGTACTTTCATGAGGATGATGAATGAAATGTTGAAATAATTCTAGGGTAAGTTTGACATAGTTTATTTAGATGACATTCTGATTTTCAGTAAGCCAAAAGACACATGTTACATGTAAGACAAGTATTGCAGAGGTTAAGAGAGGAAAAGTTATTGATATACTTGAAGAAGTGTACTTTCATGAAGAATGAACATGTATACCTTGGATTTTTTATTTCTACTTAGGTTTGAAGATGGACCTTGAGAAGGTTAGAGCTATTGTTGAATGGCCTGAACCTGAGAATATTAGAGAGATGAAATCATTTCACAGCTTGGAAAGTGTTTAAAGAAAGTTGATTAGGAATTTTAGTTCAGTTTGCAATGCTATGACTGAGACAATGAGAGGAGATAAATGGGATTTTACAATGGACACGTGGTGAACAAAGAAGCTTTGACTTTTTGAAGCAAAAGCTAATTAAACAACTTGTGTTAGCACTACCTAATTTCAATAAAGTTTTTAAAGTTGATTGTGATGCTAGTGGTAATGCAATTAGAGCAGTATTGAGTCAAGAAGGTAGTCTGGTTGCTTACTTTAGTGAAAATTTTAATGATGCTAGGAGAAAGTATTTTGTGTATGATCAGGATTTCTATGCTATTGTTCAATATTTGAAGAAGTGGAGACATTACTTGTTGCCTAAGGAGTTTGTGTTGTATACCTATCATTAGGCTTTACAATATTTTCATAGTCAGAGTAAGTTGAATCAGAGACATATGAGATGGGTTCAATTCTTGCAAATTTATTCATTTGTGTTGAAGCATAGGAGTGGTAAGTCTAACAGAGTTGCTAATGCTTTAAGTAGAAGAATGAATCTTATGAGAGAGATGAAGGTGACAGTTCTTGGAATTGAGCAATTGAAGACTTTGTATGAGGATGACCTTGATTTAGCTGAACCTTGGAAGGCTTGTAAGGAACCTTTGGTTACTGATAGGAGTTCTTGGTTGGATTATTTCATACATGATGGATTGTTGTTCAAAGGAGTTCAGTTGTGTATACCACGAGGATCTATGAGGGAAATTTTGATTAAGGAGAAACATTGTGGAGGACTTGATGGACACTTTGGGATTGATAAGATAGTGGCAATCATCAAAGAGTAGTATTTATGGTCACATATTCATATGGATGTGAAGAATTTCATTTAGAAGTGTAGGATTTGTCAAGTGGATAAAGGGACTAATAAGAATAGTGGTTTTTATACTCTGTTACATGTACCAGAGAAACCCTAGGAGGAGATTAGCATGGATTTTTTTCTTGGTTTTCCAAAGACACAAAGAGGTAATGATTCTATGTTTGTGGTGGTTGATAGGTTTTCAAAGATGGTTCATTTCATTCCATGTAAGAAGATATCAGATGGAGTGCATATAGCTAATTTGTTTTTCAAAGAGATTGTTAGATTGCATGGGTTACCTAAGAGTATTGTTTCAAATAGGGATTATAATTTTCTTGGGTATTTCTAGAAGACACTTTGGAGGAAGATGAATAATGAATTGAAGTTTAGTTCTACATTTCACCCACAGAATGATGGAAAAAATGAAGTTGTTAATAGAAGTTTGGGTAATTTATTGAGATGCTTGGTTGGTGGGAAGGTAGCTCATTGGGATTTGGTTTTAGCAAAAGCCAAGTTTTCTTATAATAGTTCAGTGAACATGAGTACTAGGAGGACACAATTTGATATTTTTATGGTTTACACCTTAAGGGAGTTGTAGAGTTGAGGGATATCAATGTTGAGGAAAAGAGGAGTGTCAAAGCTAAAGAATTTACCGATCATATGAAGGATTTGCATGAACAAGTTAGGAAACATGTGGAAGGTATGAATGACAAGTATAAGGAGAGATCTGATAGGAAGAGGATATATAAGCATTTTGAAGTTGGTGATGAAGTGATGGTTTTCCTGAGAAAGGGTATATTTCTAGTTGGTACTTATAATAAGTTGAAAATGAGGAAGTTTGGTCCTTGTAAGATCTTGAGGAAGGTTGATTCAGGGAATACTTTTGAAGTTGAGTTACCAGAGGACATGGACATATCAATTATATTCAATGTAGGAGACTTGTATGAGTATTATGAATCAGAGAGTGCAGTGAGGCGAATGGCTCAGATAGTGACTAACATTATCCTAAGAAGAAGAAGGAAGAGATTGAACAGATCTTGGATACCATAATTGGTCAAAGAACTATCTAGGAAAATAGTATGAGAAATATCTTGTTAAGTGGAAGAACAGGGAAACTAAGGATTCTCCATGGATTTCTTAGATGGAGTTAAACTAACAGGGTTTTCCTTCATCTTAGCAAAGTAAGAGGCTCAATTTTCAAATAACTTCGGGTGTCTGATGTAGGAGCATCTTGGGACCATTGCAACCTTGCATCAACTAAAAAACATTTGTATTTTTTTCTGTTCCTGGTCTCCAGTTTCTTTGTTCCTTGTCATGGTCAAGTTCCACAGATCCTAAGTTGTGTGGTCATAATATGTTGTTCCTAAGGTAGTGCAGTGTCACCCATGAAAAGACTTAATTTTCACCCTACCTCTAAAAGCCATTCAAATGTATTCAAATCAAAAGATAAACATGATTGGAAATGGTGCAATAATATGCCAAATGCATTTGTAACTTATCCAAGAATATGAAATGGCATTTGTAACCAAAACTTTGAATGGAATTCAGAGAGACATAGGATAGGAAAATGGTTTGTAACCACCAATATGGTCTTTAAATAGACATATTTTTGTAATCGAATGAGATTCGATAGAAAGTAAGTAATATGGGCAAGTGAAGTTGTAAAAGAGAATCGACTTTCTGGCTTCCAGCTAGAGAGCTGTTCATATCATATAGTCATTTATATTTGTATGTCATACGCGTCATATATGTATTCAAGTTTGGGATTTAATGGATGGAGATAGATTTAATATAAGATTTAGAAATCTCTCCGAGTCATTTTGTTGTTTTAAAAAGTTAATATCATATGCATTCGATCTCATATTTCTCTATTGATTGGTTATTATATGTTCCTATGTTTCTCAGTTTCAAAGGTTTCTTTATGGATATATTTTTATTTGTTTCTTGTTATTGGCTTTTGGTGAAAGAATCCAAACAGAGTAGTGGATCGGGTTTTTGGTTAAGAATGTGATAGTTTTATGAATCGGGTTTCCTTATTGTAGTCAACATTAAACAATACATCCTTGTTTGAATTTGATTTTATAACAACGATACTAATATTTCAGTTATGTTTATATTCAGGTTTATCATGACAGTGAAATGGTTTTGAAAGCCATTACATTGATCTTGCTTTGGTGGTATGCATGCGATGATATTAGGGAAGGTAGTAAGTCTGTATATACTGCGTGGAGCCAAGCAATAATCATTTCAAAGGAGACCAAAGAAAGGGAATTAATTCACAGTGTTACTTGTATGTGGAAGAGCCGAAGATGTTAGAGGTCGTTCTAGAGGTATCGGGCGACAGCCGATAAGTCATTACATGTCGAGTTTGGTCTTCAAGGTAAGAAAGGTGACAAATGGTTTGTTTACATGCATGTCCGTACATAGACAGAACACATGATGATGTATTTAATCCACAACCGAGAACGACCCATATGGTATGGAACATTGGTAAGGTGAATCATTGATTTAGTATGGAACTTAAGATAAGGTTGATGTTACTATATTATGGTGGATGCTATTGGTTTTGGGATATCAAAGGATAGTGAATATGGTTATGATTATGGAGTCTAATGTAAAGATTATATTATTATGTTGAGTTGAGATTCTTATTATGTGAAGTTGATAGTATTTTTATTGGGATATCAAGAGATTGAGAGCCTCTAATGAATGTCTATAAAGAAAGGAAGGATAATATGAAGATTTGTGGAATACAGTCGCTGCCATCTGCATCATGAGGTCATTTGGAATCCTTTCCCATGACCATAACCTATTTGGTGTTATCGCACCCAAGTTATGCTAGATTCATTGGCAATATTTAGAGTGTGTTCTTCATGGTCCTGAACCGGTTCAGTGTCTAGGTCAGCAGTTGGATTTCCTTCATTGGCGATGTTAATGGCTCATTTTCGTAGGTTGCTACATGTTTGACCGACCTTATTGTGTGATCGATCTTTGTGATCTATTCATTGGAGGAAGATCTTCTGATCCGAGGCAGACTAGGAAGTTAGTTAGTAACACATTTTGTTCTTCTTGGAAAATGTAATCTTAAGGCCGACTTGTTGGTCGTGGTCTTGTATTTAGGTTGGATCTTACTAACTTTTTAGGGGAGATCATTAGAGAAAGAAGTTATTAGGGATAATTTGGCATTTTGTAATAAGTCCTTGGCTTTTGTTGGGCATGTTAGATTCTTGTTGCATATCAATGTAATGTATTTACCTGTTGATGATAAGTCTACATTGGTGCTCCATACTCTAGATCTGAGTGTTTTCTTCTTGAAATATTTGGTTTTCGTTGTGTAACTCTTGCTGCAAGGTTGGACAGTTCAATTCCCTTGGACCCTTCTACATTGCCTACGTCAAAAATGGTTGAGCATAACATTTAAAAAATAAAAAAATTAGAATCACTTTTCAATTAAAATGTAAAGACCACTACATCTTTTCAACAACACACTGTTGATTTATCACATTTAACCATTTACAAAACATAATTCTTTAAATGTTTTCATCAAGATTGATACAAGTACATAGAGATAACCTAATTAATTGTAAACATAACATGTATAATATTATCTTTTAGAGTATCTCTCAAATTAGAATATCGTTGATATTTTTAATGACGTGTAAGACTTAGTTAGAGAGGTTGTAATAAACATCAAATCTACCATCTCTACATCACCAATATGTATTAAGATTCAATCTAATGTTAGTTCTTTTAAATTATGTATGGTTAAAACTCATGTTATTCTAATAATAATTTGTGTCCAATTTTCTCTTATAATGCTAGATTGTGAATATTTTATTACACACCCACATAATTCTCAAATTCTACAATCACCAATCAAATTAGTTCACATTTGTAAAATATATGTTATATGATATTTTTACATCACTTTTTAGTAAAATTTAAAATTACTAGAAGCTAAGGGTAGACAACAATTTAAATATTATGTTTGAGTTATTTTAAGTCGATGATTGAGGTCACCAAATTATCTACTTAACTGTATTTGTCAAGGGACGATTGGACTTGTCCCACCCACAATTTTATTGTATATTTTTATCAAATTATAACTTATCTGATTTATGGACATGATTATTTTAAATTATTTTGTTGTAGAACATAAGGTTTTATCTGAGTCAGCTTCTATTTGTCTCTTCAAAGTTACTACTCCTTGTAAAGGAGAATCAAAATTGTGAATTTTTTGAATTTAATGGAGATGAATGAACAAAAGGTGTTTTTTTATTGTGAAAGAAGAATTGTGAAACATGAAAATGGACTCATTTCTATAACTTGAGAAACATTGATGCTTCTATCAAAGGAAAAATAAAAGCGAACAACATAATTTCAATGCATACGAGTCAAATTGTCTTTGTATATTGAATGAATATATGCTAATATTCTAGCTTGATTACAAATGCAATTGATTTTGTATTTCCAATCATGGGAGAAAGAGGAAGATTAAGAGTTATTTTTTAAAAGTTATATATATGTAAAGATGGTCCAATAATTGTGCACTATTGATACCAACAAAAATGTACAATTGATCTAATTACTAACCTTTTTCCAACTATTGGATATACCAATAGGTAGCTATTGACCCACTAGATGATATTTTAGTGAGCTTTTATTTAGCGAAATCCAATAAACGCTAATTGGAACTCAGTAACTGGGCCCCTTCCCTTGTATCGTGATAAAAATATTTGTATAATAGATTGCCAAGGTAAGTTTCCATGATCTGATATCATAGGTTGAATATTTATACTATGTAATAGTTAATTAAGATTTAATCATGCAGTTTTTCATTAATATAAAAAGAGTTTACACATATCTATTTGGATCTCTAGGGGAGAATCTATTTATATTATTTTAATACTACATTATGAAGTGAAATTTACTCTTATATATTAAATATTGATTGTTTAGTTAGTAATTATCAAAACATCTAAAAGTGTTATTGGATGGTTGGCATACATACATGTGAATAATCCTATCAACCAAAGACTAAGTTATTTTCTGGTAGTCAATTTATGTAGTATTTTAATGATACCATTATTTATATATATGACTATTGACTATACAATAACACCTTTATATGCTTTTACTAGTTTATAATATTTTCATGGGTCCAATAGTTTAAAATATTTTGATTAATATATTAGAAGATGAATTTAACACATTATTTATCAATATGAACAAATTATTTGCAAAGATACCAAAAGTAGGTATGATAAGTCTGAACTACAAGAATTTATTTTTAATCTATTAATCAAAAAAAGTATATTTAAAGTAGCACTAAAATTGTTTTAAAAAGGAAACATTTTTACTTTTATGTTCTGTCATGCATATAATTGTAATATCTTGTGTAAGACAAATGAATAATACAAAATGGTTGAGTATGACATTTAAAAAATAAAGAAAATCAAAAACACTTTTCAATTAAAGTGTAAATTTACCACTAAATTTCAACATCACAATATTTGTTGAATTGAAAAAATGCAAAATACAATAGTAATTGCAGTAAAGAAACTACAAGAGTAAGACACTAAAGATACAAGTCAACAAAACTAGAACACTATCATAACATTATGTAACAGTATAGAGTGACCAATACCATGAAACCATTACAACAACCATTATATAATTACATCCATAATATTGAGACATAACATTAGAGACCTTAAACATTGCCACAAAAGCTAAAACAAGATTACAACCATACAATGAGACATAACAGTAGAGACCTTAAACATTTCCATGTGTAACATGTATGCCATGAGATTTGGTTCATTATGTTTGAAAGGAAACCTAAGAGAAATGTCAACATTCTTCTCTTTACCTACAAAATACATCTTATATAGAGCTGCAAGAAAAACAACTGTAACAGAAGGTATGATGAGTAAAGTGAAAATGGGGTACAGCAAGGAAGATGAATCAGCTGCGAAATTGAGTTTTCAAACCTAGAGAAAGATAAAGCTTCTTATTAGTGAGTAGTTGGTTCACTTGGTGTTTGATGCTTAAAATATGGAACTCCAACTTCAAATCCTTCGTAGAGGTCACTTGAAGTCTAGAGAAAAGAGAAGTAATACAATAAAATATGTCTAAGTAAAACTTTAAAATTGCAACTTCTTGATGATTGTTATCATTATTATTAACGAGTATTTTACATCTATTTCTCCACAAATACAATAAGATAACACATCTAACATCATCAACAATAGTATTATTATGAATCCCAACCCCAAGCAAGGCCTCTTTGAGAGAGAGAGAGAGAGAGAGAGAGAGAGAGAGAGAGAGAGTGTTTAAACTAGACCTCCCACTTGGGCCTTGCAGCACCACATGATCATGTTTCCCATTTATGAACTATGAAATACATGTTGGAGAGAAAGGTCCTAAGAGCTCATGTGAGAACTTTAATAAAGTTTGCTAGTTTCTTTGTGAATTCTTCAGGCATAACTTTGAATAAATTTGTATAAAGGGTGACCAAGACCTTTGTAGTCATGTGTTAAGTTGATTCTCACATCATTTACACCACAGGGTCTTCACTGAAAGGACATTACACTATCACATGCATTCATATTGTGGGGTTTAAAATGGGCAAAAAAGGGGGGCAATATAAATTGCCCAAATAGGGGGAGGAGAGTTTGGGGGGGAGGGGGAGGGAGAGGGGGAGGGTGGGATTCATTTTGAAAAATAGGTGGGGGAAGGGGGTATTGGAGGGGGTGACAAAAAGGGACTTTGGGGCAATGTTTTTTGAAAATAGGGGGATTCTTTAATATGCCACAAATGCACGTGCTATGATTCAAGTTCACTAAGTGAAGCCCCCATGATTTACACTAGGCCCAAGGAAAAGTTAGTCATCATAGAAAAAGAGGATTCAATTTAGATTCCCTTAGCTCTTTTTGTTTGTTGAGCATTACTCCCTATGTAAATTTTGATACTGCCGAGGTTGAGATTTTCTCCTTTGTTGCTAGTTTTGTAGCTGGTTTTAGCCCTGTATGTTTTGCCTAATACTGTAATGTATATACATTTTGTGAAAAAAAATTCTATGATCTTATACATCATATAATGCAAATATAAAAACACCATCTAATTTAGAACACTAGTGTAAGTATGGTCGGAAAAAACTATCATAAATAAAATGAAATACGTTATAATATAAGAATATTATGTATTAAATTGAAAGGTTTAATTTTAGAGTCAGTTAGCACAACAAGATAATCAAAATATGAACTAAAATAATGTAGACTTATAATACTATTAAATTTTTTTTCAAAGTCATACAAATCTTAAAAAAAATATAAAGAAGTGAAAAATATTGTGAAAATACATATTTTTCTTCTCCATAATAATATATAATAAATACATATAATTATATGTGAGCATATTTACATCATACAAAATAATAAATAATAATTTAATAAAAATATAAATTTGGTATTCTAATTTTAGGACGGTTGTTCGTTTTATCTTTTCCATCCTTTTCATTATAGAAAATTTTGAACCCTTTAAAAACTTTACTTACCTACTAAAAAATATATAAATTTGATAGTGAAGTAATTCATGTGATATAATATTTTTATATAAAAGATAAAATAAATTATTGACTTTTTAAATTATTTTATTATTTTAAGATACTAAGAAGTTTTTTTTTATAAATAAATCTCTTTAACTTTTAAATAATCAAATAATAATAATACAATATTAAAAGTGATAAAAAGACACCCAAAATATAAACAGAATCAAATCCAAACACAGAAGGAAAAACACGCCTTACCATTTCCTCGCACCAATCTTCTCTTTTTTATTAAGAAATTAGTGCAGTCGCCGTCAAATTTATTTAAAAAGAATGCTGGCAAATGGGAAACGAACTCATGACGTGGTTTGCATGTGAAGAGATATCACGCTGATGTTTCCATTTTTACTGTTTGAGAGGGAAAGATTAGTTAAGATTTCATCATTTCATCCCCTCCTTTCATTTCTAAGATGACTGATTTGATTGTTTTTAACCCCACTTTGGAATAATGGAGTCTACTTGTTTCTCAAACTCACTCTTAATGTAGGGGGCAATTTGTGAACTAAAAACAGAGAATATGTATTTGATATTTGTAAATGATCATTTCATTTTTGAATTTTCGAGTATATAATCAATTTTTTAACAATTGTTGTAACTAGTTAGAAATTGAAGAAATCGCTATATATTTTTAAATCATATATAAAAAAACAAAACAATATCTTTAAGAAAACAAAACAATATCGAAATCTGAAATACCATTTAAAACATAGAATAGAGAAGCCCTCTCCCTTTGTTAATTCATACCATTTCAATATCTCAATACAATATTTGAGATATAGATGTCAATTGAAATATAAGTTCTCCATCTAATCAGACTTGATTTTTATTTGGAGTTATTTCAACAAACTGCTGGGAGTTTTGAGTAAAGGGCACATTAAGTCATACATATAAACAAGAATATGATGTTTTTTTAAATGGGAGAATCAATCTGCTTACCTCATCAGTGGGTCAGAGGTTTATCTCTTGGAATCTCAGATTGGACACATGGAAGACTTTTCTACCACAAAGAAACAAAACAAGAAGACTCTGACAGGGTGATTGCATAGTGTACATCATGATCACTGTATTCATTATTCATTGAGCAATGAATTTTCTGGTATCACCTATCCCATTATTATTATGGGCAAATAAAGTTCAGTATCAATTCTGGCCTTGCTCTTGCACGCAGACCCTTGTAGACCTTTCATCCATTCTTTTGTAATCAATTATTTCAACAAGGTAAGGTCTGATTCCTTTCAGGATAGAATACAGTTTCGCATCATTCCTGAAAAGAATATACATAATGGATTAATATCTGTTTTAAACTTTACATTTCTATGGAAATTAAATGAGATCTTTTACTAACATCTGATTTGAAAATTGCAAATATAATTCTGATTAATTATAAGTATAATCAAATTGTTTCATTTATGATATCACAATTCAATTGCGAAGGTTCTGATCAATATTTGATGAATAGTGATTTACAGAAACTCATGTCTCATAATAAAATTGAATAGTTCACTTAGCACTCAATATATCTAAATGATGCCTGCTTGTCCTCTGATAGATTCCTTGAATTTATTCTCTCACTAAGCACTTGCATGAACAGAATAAGATTGCAAATTTGATGGGAATTTGTGACTTGTTTTTCCTCCGATTTTACCAACCATATGACTTCAAAACAATTTCAGTAACTATCAATGTATAACTTTTAAACTATCTGTCTATAAGCAGAAATTCACTGACAATTATCATAATTTTTGAAAGAATACATAACATATTGTGATTTAAAAGAAAAACAAAACTGGCAAGCCCACTAAACTTTTATTCAAAGAAGAGAGAATACATTGTTTTAAAACAGGGGATGGCACATTAGAAATGAGCTGCCCTTTCATCCACAAAGTTAAAGCCAAAAGTATAAGAAACCCTAACCCAAATATATTTGGAATTTGTCATCAATAAGAACATCATGCACAAAACCTAAGAAGACAGGATGTATGCATCAGAAATATCAAATATAAGAGAAGACAATGTGATTTTTTATTATCTAAATTAGTGATAATAAACCCACAATATAAAAACAGAAATAAAACCTGTCCCGGAAGCTGAAATTCTCCATAGATATCCTGAGAAAATAAGATGAACAATTTGTAGTGCCAAAATAAAAATTTGATCTTCAATATGCTCTGTAATTCATTTTCTGACTACTAAACCATTAATGGTAATTTTATAGCTCATTTTTTTTTAAAATAATCATCTTTCTTTTTCAAAAAGATTTATCTTTGATAATTTGAACTATTTTATATTTAAAAATTATGATCTTTGTACATAATCTGCTACCAATTGCTCTTCAAATTTACTCCCCAAAAGAGAAAATTCTAAAACTAAGTTACCTGTAATACTTGTCTGAACCACTGCTCTTATAATTGAATTCCCCCAAAACAGAGAAATTTTAAAACAAAAGTACCTGTAATGCTGGTCTTGTTCCCATCTAGGAACTGGGTAAAAACGAGGGCCCTCATCATAACCTTCACAGATCACTTCACCATTCTTATTTCTGTAACACACAATTCCTTGAGGATTATTCTGAAACATCTGCAATCAATCCCATCGCCCACTATTAATATAACCCACAAAAAAAACTCTATAATTCCTTACACTCACAAGAAGATTTATAAGAAAGAAAACAAGAAACTGGTATCAAATGAATGAGTTTATTTCTTTGACATTTAAGATCAAAATTACATAATCTATGAATGATCAGACAGAAGTGTCAAACAAAACAAAAGAAGCTATACACAATAACATTATAAACTGTGAAAATCTATGTATCTTTAAAAATACTTGTGATCTAACCTTGACTTGATCAAAATTGTACTTTTTAGCAGACAAAGTCTTGGCAGAGGCAGAGGAAGTTGTTGTTGTTCTGCCCCAGCGCACCACCAAACCAGAATGATGATCGGAAACATTCTTTACACTCTCACCAAATCGATTTGGAAGAACACATCTCAAACATTTAGCCATTTTGATAAAAAAAATGAGGGTACACAAAGAACAGATGAATAATAATCTGACAAATTTGGGGAAAAGAATAGGCCGTTTAGCACAATGCTAACTTTACAAGTTCACACTTGCTATTTGATAATGAGTCACCTTCAAACAGTAATGTTGGGCATATGATTCATTTTTTTCGCTGGTCCGAAGCAAGTTATTTATTGGGGGCCACGTCGAAAATCATTATAAATGTTAGGGTGTCAATCTCGATATGTGAAGGCGGCGAAACGGGTGGAAACGACACGTGATTTGGTGACGTGTGCTGGCCATCGTCGACCGGCTACCCTATCCAAAAGAAGCCTTATTTTATTTTTTAATTGCTCTGCCTTCCCAAATTTCCTTTGTTTTATTGTTGTTATCATCGTCATTTATAAGGAATTCTTTGGTGGAGAATGGCCTAGTGGTGGAGAACTTGTACTCTTGAAAGAGAGGTCACAAGTTCAAATTCCACTGGGGGTAGGGTATGTACGCCTCATTTGTAGCACAGTTAGGTGCCTCCCGCAAGGAGTACGGGGTAGTCCCATATTGTTGTCACCATATATAGACCAAAAAACATATGGCTGGTATCGTAGACAATAAAAGATCATTTCCTTTCCTTTTCAATAGTTGAGAGCGAAGGCATGCATTAAGGGAGGGTACTTATAGCTGTTATAGTTAAACTTGTACCTCTTAAGTTCTTTAATTGTACGTGAGATTTCAATTTTTTATTTATTGTTTTCTATGTGGCTTAAATGTTTATAGCCATTGTTTTGACTTCTCGGTAGTAAAGATGAACATTAAGGATCCGTTATGCATACAAGGATCAAAAGTTGGTTGTTTTCGAATCTCATCTTATACATATTCGTTATTGCCTCATTGAGTTCATTCTCACAATAAAAAAAATTGCACAATTATTCCAATACTTATGCACAATTATTCCAATACTTATGCACAATTGATCCAAAACTTATACACAAGCCGTGTGCTATTGGTACCAATAAACTTGCACAATTGATCTAATTACCAACTTTTTTCTCAACTATTGGACATACCAATGGATGACTTTTAATTAGTGGATATGAACACTAATTGGAACATGGTAATGCGCCTCTTCCCCTAAATCATGATAAAAATATTTGTCTCGTGAATTGCCAAGACATGTTTTCATGACGATTTGAATCGCAATTTAAATATTTATAGTATGTAATATTTTATTAAGATTTAATTGTGTAGTTTTTCATTAATATAATAAGAGTTTACACACATCTATTTGATCTCAACGAGAGAATGCATTTATATTATTTAATACTGCATTATTATGTAAAATTTACTCATATATTGAATCTTGATTGATTAATGAGAAATTAGTCAAAATGTATAAAAATGTTTTTGGATGGTTGACATACATGCATATGAATAATCCTATCAACCAAAGACTATGTTATTTGTTGGTAGTTAATTTATGTAGTATTTTAATGATAACACTATTTATATATGTGTCTATTGACTATACAATAACATCTTTAGATGCTTTAACTAGTTTATAATATTTTCATGGGTGCAATAGTTTAAAAGACTTTGATTAATATAATAGAAGATGACTTCAACACAATATTGATCAATACAAACAATTATTTGCATAGTTTATAATATTTTCATGGGTGCAATAGTTTAAAAGACTTTGATTAATATAATAAAAGATGACTTTAACACAATATTGATCAATACAAACAATTATTTGCAAAGATACCAAAAGTAGATATGATAAGTCTCAACTACATCAATTCATTTTTATTATTTTCTACCAACCACAAGAATTTATTTTTAATTTTTTATTCAAGAAAAATATTTTTAAATTAGCACTAAAATTGTTTAAAAAAATGATATTTTTAACTTTTATGTTATGTCATGCATATAAGTGCAATATCTTGTGTGTAAGACAAACATATGATACAAAATGGTTGAGCGTGACATTTAAAAAATAAAGAAAATTAGAAGCGCTTTTCAATTAAAATGTAAAGACCACTACATCATCTCAACAACACAATGTTGATTTATCACAATTAATCATTTACAAAACATAATGCTTTGGATGTTTTCTTCAGAAATCGATACAAATACATGGAGCAAAACTAATCAATTGTAAACATAGCATGTATATTATATTTTAGATTATCTCTCAAACCAGAATAGCATTCATATGTTCAATGACTAATAAGACTTATCTTAAGAGGTCGTAATAAACATCAAATCTACCATCTGTACATCACCAATATCAATTAAGATTCAAATCTAATATTAATTCTTTGAAATTATATATATGATTAAAACTCATATTGTATCCAATTGTCTCTTATAATACTAGATAATAAATATTTGATCACACACCCACATAATTCTCAAAATCTACAATCACAAATCAATTAACACATTTGTAAACTATATGTTATATTATATTTTCACATCATATTTCACTAAAATTTAAAAATACTAGAAGCTAAGGATAGGCAACAATTTAAATATTATGTTTGACTTTTTTTTGAAGTCGATGATTGGGTCACCAAATTACCTACTTCACTGTATTTGGCAAGGGGCGGTTGGACTTGTTCCCCCCCACACTCTTATTGTATATTTTTATCAGTATTTTAACATACCTGATTTATGGACGTGATTATTTTAAATTATTTGTAAGGTTTTATCTGAGTCACCTCCTATTTTCCTCCCGAGAAGAACTACCCATTGTAAATCAGAATCAAAATTGTGAAATTTTTTAATTTTATGGCGATGAATGAACAAAAGTTTGCTGTTTTGAGTTGTAATGAAGAATTGTGAGACAGAACAGTGGATTCATTTCCATGACTTGAGGAGCATCGATGCTTCTGTGAAAGGAAAAGCAAAAGCGAAAAGCATAAGTTCGATGCATACGAGTTAAATTGTCTTCGTATATTGAAAGAATAAATGCTAAGTTTATATAGAATACACCACAAATGCAATTGATTTTGCAAACATGGGGAAAAGAGGAAGACTTATAGGCCCCGTTTGTTTGCAGGAATTGGAAGTGACACTTCTCGGTTTTGGGAGTGACACTTCTCGTTTTTGCAAATCCGCTGTTTGTTTCTCTAAATTGCAATTCTAGATTTGTCAAGTAAAATCAGGTTTAGACACCAAAATGAGTGGCATCATCTTCCTACTAATAGATGGAATTAGAAATCATACCCTGGTTTTGATATAATAAGGTTTTGAGTCAAATTCCAATTCCCCAAGATGCAAAACCAGGATTTCAAAACCTGGTTTTGTGATAATAAGGTTTTCACTCAATTCCAATTCCTGCAAACAAACGGGGCCATAGAGTGAATTTTTTTACTTACCACATATGTTAGATACGAGGATATTTTAGTCGTACAATCATTTTTTTAACTATATAATTTTTTTAATAAATATATTACAAATGAAGAAAAATGGTTTATTTTGATTAAGTAAAGGAATATATGTTGAATTATTTAAGGATTTCGAAAAAGAAAAATTATTTGTGGGCAATTCTAACATCAACTCATATATTTAGATTTATTTTCATCTCAGTGTTGGCATATCACCTTTTTTATGCTAAGATTATGTTAGGTCTAATGTTATGGCTCTAAGGCCCCGTTTGTTTCGCGGAATTGGAATTGAGTCAAAACCTTATTATCACAAAATCAGGTTTTGAAATCCCGGTTTTGCATCTTGGGGAATTGGAATTTGACTCAAAACCTTATTATCGCAAAACCAGGGTATGATTTCTAATTCCACCTATTTAGTGGGAAGATGATGCCACTCATTTTGGTGTCTAAACCCGATTTTGCTTGACGAATCCGGAATTGCAATTTAGAGAAACAAACAGCAGATTTGCAAAAATGAGAAGTGTCACTCCCAAAAACGGGAAGTGTCACTCCCAATTCCGTGAAACAAACGGGGCCTAAGGGTGATAGGGTTGGATATAAAACCTAATAGTCATTATTCTTTTCCATCCAATGTTTTTTTTTGTCTCTTCACATTCTGAATAATGCAATTATGTTCAATTAGAAAAAAAACAAGTTGCTGCTATGTGAAATTATATTGAGAAGGAAGATTAATAAGAGATTTTCCTCTGCTTGAAAGGGGATGTAGCCATATTGGTGAGCCACTATAATTTTTTTGTTTTTCATGTCCTCATTTTGATTGTGAATCAATATTTGATTCTATGATTGTTTATTCACACTTCATAATTAACAGTTGGTATCAGAGCTTAATGAAGGAGATACTTGGAAATTGGTGAAGAATTTCTAGAAAAACGGAGGAAGCAGATAAATGAAAAATCAAGAAATTTTAGAAAAGAATTTAGGATTGTGAAAGGTGTAAATGAAATCATTGCTGATCAAAGGAGAACTCTTACTTGTGCTAAAAGGAAAGGTGAAGAAGCCTAGTACAATGACCAATGAAGAGTGGAACTAATAGGACAAGAAAGCAAGAGCTACAATTTTTCTTTCTTTGTCCGACAATGTTCTCTTTAATGTTTCAATTGAGAAAACAACTAAGGAATTACAAGATAAACTCTCTACTATGTATGAGATGGAATCATCTTCGAACAAAGTTTTCCTTATGAAGAATTTGTACAATCTAAAGATGAAGGAAGGAGGAATAATACCGAATCACCTCAACAAATTTAATACTCCGTTTAGCCAGTTGATTTCGGTAAGCCTAAGCTTAGATGACGAAATCAAAGCTATCTTGTTATTATGTTCTCTATTAGATAGTTGGAAAGGTGTAGTGATGGAGATCAACACATCAGTGTCCAACAAAAGAAAATTTAATTTTGATGATGTACTTGGCACTCTTCTCAACGAAGATATGAGGAGGAAAAATCAAGGGTGACGATGCCTTCATTTTGATAATAGGGTAAGGCCTCAAAATATAGGTAGAAATAACAATAGGAGAATATTCAAATCAATAAGGAGATCAAAGTCAACAGGGCGAAATAGAGGCTACAAGTTTTATGGTAAAGAAGGACACTTGTAACAAAAAATCATTGTTGATCCTTAAAAAAGGTGCAGAATCAATCCAAGGAAAGGAAAGCAAACACCATGTATGAAAAGGATGAAGGTGTTCTATTCTTATCAACAAGCGAAGTCACTACTGAATCATGGGTATTAGACTCTGGTGCTTCCTTCCATACAAGGAGAGATGGACTCTCTCATGGAAAATTACAATTAGGACTTAGTGAAGCTTCCATCAAATAAAGAGTTTGATGGAGAATTGATGGGTGTATCGATCGAAAGAGGAAGATGGAGGTGTAAAATGTTATTAGACCAAATTGGTTGTGAAAGGATATGATTAGGAGAAAGAGGTAGTCTTCAGTGAAATCTTCACATAGGTTATCAAGATGACAACCATTTGAGCGGTTTTGGGTCTAATAAAAGTATGTAATTTTGAGTTAGAGAAAATTAATGTCAAAAGCACCTTTCTTCATGGTGACACAAATGAAAAATTATATATGGAGTATCTCGAAGGCTTTTAGAAACAAGGACAAGAGCATCCATATTATAGTTTGAGGAGTTTGTATGGGCTCAAGTAAGCGCTTAGGTAATGGTACCTTAAGTTTGATAGCTTCATGACTGAGCATCATTTCACATGATGTGTCTGATTAGGGTAAAAGCACAATAATCTGTCACCCTTTTACAATGGAAAAGGACGACAACACCAAAACTGTAAAACTTCAAGGGCATAAAAATCACATTTCTGTTGAGAATTTGAAGATGATGTAAACTGATGAAATGTGTGAAATAGGCTGAATTATATGCCTATAATTTTTTTTAAAAAAATTGAACCAAAATTAATTTTTTTTTGAAATTTTAAGGTCTATTTTTCATTTCGTGAAAAATACTGTAAATCAGGGAGTTTACTTCCCGCCAAATCATTATAAGTAAAACATTAGTTTTTCCTCCAATTTCAAAATATGTTTTAGATGACATATATAGCTAGTGCCCGAAAAAAGAAAGAAGTTTTTTCAATGTATACTTTGCCCGTTATAAGTATTCAAAGTCGAACTTAGTTGAAATAAACCGTTTTTGTCTCCCGCCATTTTCCCCCTATCAAAACTATACCAAAAACTAAATAAATTACATATTATTGAAGAAGACTCTCATCTCTAGTGTTATCTATGATTTTAAAATTTTTTTGAATTGATTTAGTATTTTTTTATATTATCCAAATCAACGACTTCCAAAATCTTTAATAACCTACATGTAGCTTTTAACAAATTTGTTCAATGTTATGTAGTCAAAATAATTTAAAAATTATATGTCAAGAATCGTAGTTTCAAGATCTACAAAAGGGTACTTTTAGTTTTTTGACATTGTTAGGTTTCAATAGAGAAAAAAATAGCAGAAGTGACCACTTGCTGATTTGGTGTGTTTTTGGAGGTTTGGTTGCCAACAAGGCATGCCACATAGGATGACTCAGCCGAGTATAACTTGGCCAAGTACTACTCAGCCGAGGGTAACTCGGCCAAGTCTAGCTAAGTGGTTGGCCACTCGCGAGCAGTCGCTTGGGCGACCAACCCTTTCATTTTCAAAGGTATATATAAAAGTTGTTTTTAAAAAAAATAAATATCAATTGTGAATTTAAATACTTATTTCAGAATATATAAAGTTTTTTGAGGAAGCGAAGAAGGCATTTTGTGGCTGGAGGAAGCGAAGAAGGCATTTTTAATAAAGAAGGATTCTGAAAGCAAAATAAATTTTTTGCTTCTATTTGAGCAATGGGAAATAAAAGGACTAGAACAAGGAAATATGATCGTAAAAGGAATGACC
>MU226074.1:1658610-1669554 GCA_018584345.1 Thuja plicata
ATATGATTTTACCTGCTTTAAAGTTTACACGTATAAATGTTTCAGAATTTTAGATTTGGGTTTGCGTTTATGTTTCAGAATTTTGGATTTGGGTTTGCGTTTATGTTTCAGAATTTGAGTTTGCATTGAAGTTTGGGTTTGCATTTAAAAATATTTTGAAATAACATCAATTATATTCAACCTAAAAAAATTCATTTCTAGAAAATGAAGAAAAAAATAATTATATTATAATACTACATAAAAAAAATCATTTTACACATATTCATAAATATAGTAAAACATTTAAAAAAAAAAAAAAAAGGGACGTACCTGATACTCGGCCGAGTTTTCTTCTTCACCCCACACGTTGAATCTTAGCCCCTCAAAGTGCAAATGAGGGGCTAGCAGGCTGTTTTGGGGGTTTTAAAAAGATTCATATACTCAACCGAGTATAACTCGGCCGAGAGTACTAGGCCACGTAGGCGCCACTCAGCACCGCGTGGCGCCCACGTAAACTCGACTGTGTTAGACTCGGCCGAGTTATACTCGGTCGAGTCTAACG
Organism: Thuja plicata; assembly: GCA_018584345.1. Taxonomy (NCBI): domain Eukaryota; kingdom Viridiplantae; phylum Streptophyta; class Pinopsida; order Cupressales; family Cupressaceae; genus Thuja; species Thuja plicata. Next base: position 1,659,152 of record MU226074.1, read on the forward strand.
CAAATGAGCACCCCAAATTGTCCTTAGGGGTGACAGATTATTGTGCTTTTACCCATTAGGGAACGATGATTTTTTATTTATTGTTAAACTATGTTGATGATATGCTAGTTATTGGCACTAGGATGAGAGTTGTTCGCGATTCGAACCAATAATTAGCCAAAAAGTTTGCAATGAAGGAATTAGGGCTAGTGAAGAGGATTCATGGGAAGACCATAATCTAAGATAGATTGAAGAAGGAAATCAGATTGTTGCAAGAGAAATACATTACAAAGGTCCTCGACAAGTTTCATATGAAGGATACTAAGGTTGTTAGCATTGCTTTAAATGATCACTTTTGTTTATCTTCCACCATGTGTCCTAAAACACAAGATGAAATAAAAGAAATTTCATATTCATCCACAATTGGGATCCTAATGCGTGTAATGCTATGCAATCATCTAGACAATGCTCATGTAGTAGGAGAAGTGAGCAAGTTTAGGAGTAATCTAGGTAAATCACATTGCTATGCTCTCGGGTGGATGCTAGCATATTGAGCTACAATATCATTTCATTCAAAGTATACATAAGGAGGGTAAGTTGCAAGTTGAAAAGATTGATATTAAGATTAATTTGACCAATGCATTGATGAAGATAGTACCAAGGGAGAAGTTTGAGTTTTGTAGAGCTTATCTTGGTATTGTCAAGATCTGACAATAGACCTAAAGTGGGGGAATGCCTTTGAATTAGGTTTACACCAATGGTTGTGTTTCAAGTGGGAGATTGTTGGATATGAAACCCAATAGGCATTCGTTATTTTCCCTCCAATGTCTTTTTTTCTTTTCACATTATGGATATTGCTATTGTGCTCATTTATAAAAGAGAAAGTTGTTGCTATATAAATTGTATTGAGAACAAGATTAATAAGAGTTTTTCCCCTACTTGAAAGTGTATGTAGCTATATTGGCAATTACTATAAATTATGTGTTTTTGGTGTCTTCATTTTAATTGTGATTTTATATCTGATTATGTAATTGTTTATTTGTACTTCATAATTAACAGATAATAGAATAAACTTTACAAGTGATCTTGACTTTGAATATGATTTTCTTTTAAAAGTTTACATGAGACTTTAGTAATATATTAAGAACATCTTTAAGATAAAGTATTTAATTTTGAATGGATTTAAATAAAATTATCCTTTAAAATAAAATAAAAAATAGAAATTTTTAGATAATAATTTTGAATTGAAGAACAATTAAATATAAAAATGATCTCATGCATATTCACGTACAATTATAATTATCTAACCAATTATATTTTTAAACTCCTAATTTTTACTTCCTGCAAGAACTATATAATACACCAGTTGATTTCATGTGATATATGAGAAATTACAATTCCAACAAATGGCAGCACACATTATCATCGCCACCACAACAACTGAAGACACAATATCACTGTGACATAATTTTCAATCTTCTTCTTCTTGGGGAAAAATATTTGCTTTGTCTTTGTTCTCTCTACTTTATTCAAAGAAAAAAAAACTAAGTTTTCCCTCGAAGTCAAGGAAGAACCCTAATGATAACGTTGTTACCCAACTCCAAGACAAAACTTCCCATTCAGATTTGCACCCTTTTTGCTTTTAGCCGAAGAGGTTTCAGCCTATAGACTGAACTTGTTGCTTCGTGCCTCTATTAGACATCCTTATCCAGGTCTGAACCTCCATCAAAATAAAATAAAATAAATAAACAATATCTATGATGTACAATTCACCGTATTTATTAAATTTTAAAATCAGAATACTTTGACCAAATACAAAGTATTATTTCATATGTATTGGCTCTGACAACTACTCGAGTTCTTGTTTGTACCGATAAAAACATCGAGACAGGGCAGGGCGGTTCAAAGGAAAAGCAAATGAAAGTTTGTTTATAATTATTGCTCTTGGAAATTTTCAATGAATGAAACGAAATTTGACATTTTCATATTATTTCGTTAGTTTCATACATTTAATGAAGTAAAAGGAAATACTTATAAATGTTAAAATGTTAAGCGTTAATATTTTGATCGAAATGTAATTATTTACTAAATATGAAAAACATGGATTCTTGCATTTAATAAATTTAAAGTCATTTATTTATATTTATTCTATATTTTTAATATTTGATAAAAAAATATAAACTGTTAGATTTTTTAAAATAAAATATGATATTTATATATTTTCTTACATTGTTATAATATGATAAGTAAATATATACATTCAAATCAAAAGTCACTCTTCAATTAAGCTATAATGAATATAAGGATTGAGATAATCATTCAATCAATCTAAAATAAGCCACAAATAAAAAAAGATTACATCTCCAATAAAAGAACAACACAAATTACATATACCACTAAACAACACTCATAAAATCATATTTTCCATATAATCTAAAATAACATTTACAAAAACTTCATAATCTAATTATAATATGTTTACAAATAATTCTTAAGACATCATAAGAATATGATAATGTTCAATTACTTAGTAATAATATACTTAAAAAATCTAAATAACTATAATTTTTTAATTTTCTTCAATTTGTAGTCATATTTAGTAGCATACATAAGAAGACCCAATAGTTGCCCGTCATAACTTCACACACTCTAATAAGCTTCTAAGTAGTATCTTTAATTACAACATTTTTTTTTTGGATTTCTATGTTTGTGACTTAAGAGCTCAAAACTATTTTTTTCAACTTCTAGATAGTTATGATGAACACAAAATGATTCATTATATGTAAAAAGGTAAAAAAAATGTCATTTAGAAAGTGATGCTTAATACCTACTTATAGACACCTCAATAACTATGTACTGCAACCACCCCAAAAAATTACACAATTGATATAATACATATTCCTTTAATAAATTTTTTTATAAATACCTATGCACAAATTTCCTAATAGTTCCCTACTATGATTACTAATAAAGTTGTGCAATTTCAGGTCCCATGTAATTTTTATTTTTTTTTTTTATTTTTTATTTTTTTTGGGGGGGGGCTACAAGATTATTAAGAATCATTTCCTACTGTAGACACCTAAATTTGGTCAGGTGTATTTCAATCGACCAGAAGACAATTTTATTAAATCAAATGGACCGATTCAATCAAAAGGGACTAAATTTCATCAAATTAAAGGATCAATTAATAAATAGATCGATTAATTAAATATAAGCCTAAAAGGGATAAATCTAAGCTATATAATTGATTTAATCAATTTGTATAGTTTAAAATAAAAAATCAAAATCAACCTATTCCTTACATGGCTAATTTAATTAATTAAATCCTTATTTATTTCAACAAAGGGGACAAGAATTTGAACAACCAATGAGAATTAAGGATTGAAAGAACATGGATCACTCCAAACTTTGCAATCTTGATCACTCATTTTAATCTTTAAAATCCTCACCACTCAATTTGTCTCTTTATCCCAACCTTTGAAACCACCATTTAAATGGTCTCGCCATTTAAAACCATTTGAAAGCCTTCAACTCAACCAAGCTTTGACCATGATCAACTTAGATCTACCCCCTACCTTGGGAAATCCTATAAATAACAAGCATTTTGAGAGCATTAAGATATCCTAGACATTCATGAGCAATTGCATCCTTATTATAGAGAATTTTATCAAGAGCATATCATTTGAGAGCATAATTGAGCATAATTTGAGCAATATTGAATGAAATTGCATTGCAATTTGAGGGTTGTGAGCTAGATTATGCATCATCTTACATCAATTCGCATTCTAGGACAGTCACTAATGGAGATTATGGATGAGAGCTTCATTAACATGCTTAGCTAGAGATCCATGGAATCTTAAATGCTATTTTATCAATTCTTTGCTTTAAATTAGACTTTTGATTCCACAGAATTGATAGATTGCACTTTAATTTCATGAAGGTATAGTTTCTATATATACAAATGGAGCCCACCATAAGGCTTTAGGCCTCTAATCTCCATTTCTTCCATTTTTTTGCATATTTTGCATGTGTTTCTTATCTATTTTGTAGGTTTCGAGAAAAATGACACGTACAAGATAAATCTTTACGCCTGTGCACAACAAAGTCATGCCTATAACTGATCCTTGATCGGGTACAGGGAACAAAAATCATTCCTTTGACCGCAATGTCACACATGTAACTAGTGAAATCACACTTACAATACTTCTTCTGCCGCGTGCAATACTTTCTGTCGTGCATTTTCAATTACCTTTTCACGCATTTGCATGCTAGCTTATGCTTATCACTCCTTAAAGTTGCACGTAGTAGCCTGGAGAATAACGCTTGTATTAGGTTAAAGTTGCGCGTATAAACTGTTAAATGAAGCTTACTGTTCTCTGTATTTTTCAAGTTGCAGATTATTAAATTCTGATAATTGACAGCCTATGTTTTCTATTTTTGCAGATGAACAGGCATCCTATGGTCCAAAAACTAGAGAACAAAATCTGCAAGGAGAGAAAAGAGGTAAGGATTTTCAACAAACATGCAAAAGAGCTTCATAATTTATCTATTTTGGATAATTTAGAAAAGGAAGAAGCATTGTATGATAATTTTGTCAAAGTTGTCCAAGCTTACAAAATTAAGTTTCCCTCATTGAATTAACAATAAATTTGATAAGATCTTTAAATCAATTTTACAAAATTTAGGAAAGATCTTTGGATTTGTTATTATTTCAATTTTCTTTTGGTTTTCCTTCACTTTGGTGGCTTTGTGAACGACCCAAGTGGGAGACAACCACTTTAACTGTGCTATACATCCAAACTGTTGTAATATAAATGCATTCATCCTCAAAAGGATCGAATGACAAATAGGTGCTAAGAATCCTCACCTCCTCTAATGGTCCTTTGAGATTGCACAAAATCATTTTTTTATGCGTGTCGGAGGCCCTTGTCAAGAGGGTATAAGAGAATTTTCACTTGTTTGAACAGATTTAAATTTATCAACCCTGTTAAAATTAGCAAGCCTACCTTTTTAAAGGCATGATTAAGAGCCAAAATTGACCTTAGGTAGCTTGCTTAGAAGATATTCTTGTTTTGACCTGTTATAACATCTGAGAACATACACTTTGTGTTGTTTAAGGTATAGAAACAATTTTCTATGTGTGTTGTGGTTGTTTCTAAATTTTTTAAACAAGAACATCCTGAAATCCGATCACAAAAACTTTAAACTTTTAAAAATCATTAAAAATTGTGACAAATACCTTTACCTGGCGAAGTTGCACGTACAACCATTCTTTTCATGTGTGTCAGAAGTTCTGTTGCACTTGAACAACTCAAGTTGTGCTTACTAGGTGTTAAGTTGTGCATAGTCACTCTCCAAGTGATGCATAAAGATCTAAAGTGTCACGTGCTAACAACCAAACGTCACGTACTATATCCTGAAAATGCACCTAACTGCTTTCCAGTAAGCGCATAAGCATCAGTGAAGCCTCGTGTACCAACAAGTGAAATCACGCGTACATACTGAGACAGAGGAACAAGGGGCATTTCCCAAGGATTTGAAAAAAAATGATTTACATATTGGGATACCCATTTGGAAATTCTACCTATTCATCACATTGCATTGATCAGAATCCTTCATCTTTGGACAATTCAAAAAATCATTTAGGGATTGATCAATAGGGGATAAAAGCCAAGAAACTTATTGATTTATGCTCATGTCGGCTTTCACCCAATCACATTACATAAAGTCTACCTTGCAGTCAGATGGTACTTATCTAAGGCAAGAACTTCCTTTTCCAAGAGATACCTCTACTCCTTCACAAGAAATGATCGAACCAACAAACACTAATACATTTGGGCCTCATTTTCGACCAAAGGCCATTTTGGCTTGTGATGTTCACTTTTGTTTTTGTTTATGTCTCGATTTTGTCAAAATTTTGACGCCAGTTAAATTTATTGTAGAAAGTTCGATGAAATCAGGATATAAACAAAAAAAAAAGTGAATGAACTCACTTCATTTTGTTTTAGGCGGATCACGGGCAGGAGGAAGGGTTTCAGCAAGCAATTTCACGTCATTTTGCAGGTTGGAAAAGCATTTTTCTTTTTAGTGTTGATTTGTGCTTTGTGTGATGGTAACCTATGATGTATGTAATTTATGTTAAACTAGAACACGACTTGTGGGTGTATTCTCATTTTCCCCATTTCCACTTGAAAAGCTCTCTATTTTCTCTCTAAATACAAATATAATTCTCTGGCTTTGTGATATTAATTTTTTTTACAACTTTCTGGACGACTCAAACTTCAAATTATTTTCAATTGATTCATTTTAACTGCACATCACAATGTGAGTGCAATAGTTATTGTCATTGTTGAAGTGAAATAGTTATTCTCATAGTTGATGTGCAATAGATATTCTCATACTTGTCGTATTAACCTACCTATAGACGATGACCAATCCCCCCAATTGATAAATCCCATGGAGTTTTAGTTGTGATCCCTGATAAAGCCAGGTAGATTCATACAAAAAGATCACCATAGTTTCTAGGTCTGAAAACTAGAACAGGACTGTGGCCTGAATCAGACTATGGGTCTGATTTGGTGGTGGGTGTTTTGGACACTAGAATATGGCCTGAGAGGAAGAGTTGTAGTGATCACAGACTTGGGCCTATTCCTAAACATTGGAAAGGTGAATGTGAAGAGGTTGTAGGGTTTATAAGTCATTGTGTAATAGGAAATTGGTTGGTGCTAGGTTTCTCCCCAAGGGATATGAAGCAATGGGTGGAGGAATGAACACTTCTGTCAAATTTAGGTCTCCTAGGGATTTAGATGGCCATGGTACTCATATAACATCTACTGCCACTAGAAGGTATGTTTATAAAGCCAACATGCTTGGTTATGACAATGGGATTGCGAAAGGGATGGCGCCCAAAGCCTGACTAGCAACGTATAAGGTATGTTGGTTGTCTGGTTGTTATGATTCTGACACACTTTCTGCATTTGATACTATTGTTGAAGATGGTGTGGATGTGATTTCTCTATCTGTGGGTGGTGGGGTCGTGCCATATTATCTTTGATAGTATTGCAATGGGTGCCTTTGGAGCTATCTTGATAGTATTTGCATTTTTTTAAGTCTCCTTTGATAGACTTTATTTGCAAGTTGTTTATTTATCTTGGAATTAGAATTTTTATATTATTTCATTCCCTAGATTATCCTAATAGAGTTTTTTTAATGCTGATTTCTCTGGGATTAAGAATTTAGATATTCCATTTTAGAGTAGGTTTTTCATGAGATAGTATATGCTCACTTCTCTCACAATCATCAATCTATTTGAAACATGATTTACAATAATACCTTATTGTTTATATGGTAAATGATGTTCTTACTTTATAGATTTATGTCTCTTACTATTGATGATGGGGTAGTCCTTGAACTACTTATATTTTTATTTTGTGGATGTAGTTTTTAAGATTGTTTTTTCTTTACTTGTCACTCACTCATGCATTTCCTTTTCATTAGTTTTTGTCTCCTATTAAGGTAGAGACTAGGTCTGCAAGTGTGGGTTAGTTCTAGTGTAAGATGTTGGTTCATGAGTGAATCTTTTCTATAATGTTTTCTGTCTCTATTATTGCAAGAGAGGTTGGTACCTTCCTACTATTTGTTCGATCTCTTGGCTGCTTTAGTACAAAGGGTTTTTCTAAGAAGATATTTTTGGGTTCCTTCCTAAGCCCCTTTTCTTGGATTAGGTGATCTTTTGGGTTGAGACCCTTGTTATTCTTAGTTAGCTAATTCAGTCAAATGCCTCTCTAATAATATTGGTTTCCCTTTTTTGTCTTGGTGATCTTGAAAGGAAATAGTATTACAAATATTTTTAAATGGATTTTGTTGGGAAACCTCCATTGTTAGCTCTATCTACTATGTTTTTATATCATCAAATGTAAAATAAAGGTGTTGTCACTTCAATTATCAGAAGCACAATATTAACAAAACTTTAATAGTCAATTAACATCAAAACTATAAACAAATCTTTAACAACATAGCACTATGAACTACTAAAGTATTAACAATAGCACTATGAACTTATAAAGTCTTAACAATATTCAATTGTAAACCACTAGACCACTAGACATAAATACTAATAGTATAAAGAAAAAAACCATAGCATTCAACTGTAAACCACTAGACTAGTGGACATAAATAGTATAAACAAAAATACCACAGCCAACAAGTCCATACATAGGCTAGTAGAGCTCAGGACTCAAGTCTTCAATAAGGAATTTGAACCTTCTAGTTTCCCTCCTCTGTATCCTTTTTAGCCAACATGTTTTAATACTTTTTCTCTTCTACACTACCTCTTTTGATGTATCATTAAATTAATTTAAACTAAAACATTGCATGGTTTTCTCTCTGTTTATTCCTTTTTCAAGACATTGTATCCATTTTCAGCACTTCCATTCACTAGCTTTTTTCTTATAGAAACCCTAAGAGCTCATATCAAATCTTATAACATAAATAAATTGTGACAAATAGAAGAAGCTAGGGAATAGTCTGCTATATTTATGTTTGTCTCCTGGATTGTCTTTAATATGAAAAAATTTGTTTATGAGGGTTGAAATACTAGGGTAATAAGACATGCAAATCATGATGGGATGGAATGGAATTAAGTCCAGAAAACACAGTAGTGAAAGAATTTGTTAGATAGCAGCCCATTATTTTGTTTCCTAGGATTGACAGCTCACCATTTTTTTGTCAACTGCAATTCCCCTTTTCAAAAAAGATTACCCTCATCTAAAATCACAATCATTGGTGTTCATCTTTTTGGAGTGTTTTGGATAATGGAATCTTTTCTCTCTAGTATCCTCATATATGCAAAGGTGCAGGGTGAAGGTAGCATTCAGAGGGATGACATTTGGCTATATATATCTAGGCTATATGACACTTGGAAATGGTACAATAAATAGGCTTAGATAGGCTGCAAAGATACCACTTTAAATTTACCTAAACTAAACTCTCAGATGGAACACCAAAAAAGCTTTTTAAAAGACATTAGGGAATTCACAATTACAGTGACCCATGCAAAAACACCACTTTAAATTTACTTAATCTAAAATATCAGATGGAACCCTGAAAAAATATTTTTAGAAGACATGAGGGAATTTAGAGTTTAGTGACCCATCCGAGTAGTTTAGGATGACCCCATCAGACAAATGCTCCTAATTTTGGTTGTGATGTTTTTATGGGGGTAGGCTATAAATCACTTTGTCCTGTGTGACATGGGGCCAACGAACTATATCACATCAATAAGGTAAGTCAACTGTCAAGCTTTTATTTAGTTCATTTTGTTTGTTACCTGTGCATCCAACCTGAAATTTGCATTAAAATTTGTCAAGTGGTGTCGTCCAGAAGTAGGAAACAAACTCTATTGGAGGTATTGTTCAAAGCCATTAATGTGTCTGGTATGGTTGGATGCCCACAAATTTATTAGATGTCTTCTTGCCTGAGATCCGAATTTCTATCCTAAACTATAGGGAAGAGCAACTTATCAAATATCTTGAAGGCTAGATGATCCCATTTTTAATTTATTTTTTCAATACAAGATTATGAAGAATTTGATCCCTTAGAAGAGTAAAGGCTACTAAAGACTTTTGAAAAGTGAGCTAAAAATATTAGGAAAGATTATTTGGGAAGGAATGTGCAAATTGGTTGGCCTAATCTAGTGAGCATGATTTGTGTGTGTATTTTTAAATCTTGTATAATTTTGTAATATTTTATTGTTTTTTATTATATACATTTGTTGAGAGTATAGTACAATTATGTCTCAAATATGCTTATTAGAGTAGCAATTATGCTTTATGTCTCTATTGTTGGACACTTGGTTGTAATTTTTCACACTTGAATAGTCCTACTACTCATTTGATTGACTATTTATACACTTGGCGTAGTTTGTTGTGCACTTGGGTACTAAAACTACACTTGGATGAGTTATTGGGCTCTTGGTTGATCTCTTATGCACTTGGCTGGTAAAAACATGATTTTCTTTGAAAGTATCATTTCTATGTTTTCAATTTTTCAATTTCTTGTAGAAGAGAGTATTTTTATGTTACTGATGATTTGTGTAGAACCTTGGAAATTGTGGGATAAAGAGCTTTCATTGAAACTACTATTGAGTTTCTTGTAGGACACTTGATGAAGACATTATGTTCTCAAAACATTATGCATTGTTTGATTATGTTCTCAAAACATTATGGTTTCTTTGATTAGAATAGAGAACATTTCTTTTCTAAAGGTTAATAAACTTTGTCTCAATTATTTAGTGTGATTGCACATCATAGGGTGGGCCTACTGCTACATGAAGTATCCTCTCCACTTTCCTACGAGATCCTTGGTATAAGATAAAAGTGATAGAAATGCCCATTTTTATTTTTATGCAGGGTCTTCCTTGTGGA
>MU226074.1:1690660-1704331 GCA_018584345.1 Thuja plicata
ATAAATATTTAATCTATTTAATTAAATATTTTATTAATTACATGTGCACAATTGTGTTGAAAAAGTATTTCAAATTCAAAAGATCTTAACTTGTAATTAGGAGTCTAGTTTGAGTTGTGGCAATAAAGCACTTTTTATTTAATTAAATTGGATTTACTTTCAATTTTGAAGTTAAGTTAAACTAGGGATTGACTTGGGAGTTGTCATTCACCCTTGCATGTTTTGGGGAATTTGGATCTCTTTAGGGGGAATTGGTCATTCATTCTCTCATAATAGGTTTTTTGAGAATTGGAGAGCTCTTGGTGATTTTGAGGTTTTTGAAGAATTGTGGATTGTTGTGGATCTTGGTTGCTTCAAAGTTTCAAGGTTTTCTATTGCTTGTGTGTGTGTGTGTTCGGATCTACATTGTGCCAGATCTGTGGTTGAATTGGGCTTGAGGGTTTCAGATCTACTTTCATTCTCCAAGCTACATTCTTCCATTTCTTGCATTGGATTAAAGGTAGGTTTTATTTGCCTTGTATGGATTCAAATTCGTAGATCTGAGGTTTTCTGTGTTGGTTTAATGCATGTCCTTAAATTTGGTTTTTAAATGGATTATAGATGTTTTCTATATTTTTGGGTGTTTCTAGAAACCCTAGATCTCTATTTATTTCATTCTCTATAATCTTAGCATTATAGGGTTATGCTGTCAAAATTTCAGGAAGAAATTCCCTTTAGATCTCTTATAAAACAAAAAATTAAACTCTATGTATAGTTATACTATAGAAGAAAATTAAATTTGTGGTAGATTGATGTTTTGATGTCTTCGGGGTTTAGGAGGAACCTAGATCTGTTATTTTCATGTTTGTATGTTTCTTGGCACAGTACCCTTATGCTGTCAAAAATTTCGTGAAAAGATCCCTCCTATATCTCTTATAAATCGAAAATTAAATTCGGCCTATAGTTTAAACTATAGGGAAAAAGAAAATTATTAATGTCCTTATAATTGCTTTGAAAATTTAAATCAAATGAAAAACTTGAGGTCACTAGTTTTAAAAAAAATTACAGTCTGGTGAATAAATTCACCTGAAGTTAAAAAAAAATATAAATCCCTATCTATTTACTATTTACCGTTTTCAGATTTAGAGGAAATAAAAAATAAAAAAATAATGCCTTGTTAAGGTATTTCGCAGTTTTAAAAAAAAAAATAAAAAAAAAATAAAATAAAATATAAATTTTTTTGGGAAGGTGGGATCCCATCCCCACCTTTCCCGTGGTGCAAGCCACTTTCCCGTAAGGAAAGGAAGCGGTTGTCACACCACCCGTCGTAAGGCAGGTGGGTGACAGTCTCGTTGTCCCCACTGTCAGTTGGGAAGTGCACTGTGTGGTGTAGAGGGGGTTGGGGTACCCTACGGGCCCCTCCCCACAGTCCATGGTGGACTGCGCTTTGCGCGCGGGGGTTGGGGAACCCGCGTGGGTCCCCTTCCCTAAGTTGATAATTTTATTTTATGTTTTAAAAAGAAAATTTTATTTTTAATATGTTTTTTTTTTAGTTTCATTTTTTATTATTATTTCTTAATTAATTTAATTTTTTCATAAGTTTCTTTTTAATTAGAAATTACTTAATGTATTTATTAAATGATATATGGCTTCTATTCTATTTTTAGTTGGCAGATCTCATTTTTATATTTAATGTGTTAGTAGTTATAAATTTGTAATTGAATTGTATTATAGTTGCTTTTAATATATAGTATGGTTAATTTACAGATAATTAATCCACATTGTATTTAGCTATGGTAGTTTTAATGCATGTTATGATTAATTTATAATATGACAATTTTACATTATATTGGATTTGTTATGTGTGTTATGGATTAGAGATATGAATGTTAGTTAACTAAATTTGATAATTAACGCTTGTTGAATTTATATGTTAAGTAACATTCTTACTGGGCTAACTATAAATATTATCCACTTATGTTCATTTTTCAGTCCTTTAGGACGTTTCCATTTCTATGCATCTTATGAATCTCTTGTGCTTGTATATGTGGTTATCTGGGACATTAGATGACCTAGGATGTATATAGAGGCTGGGGGGTGTTTATCTTTTTTGTTACTTCATGGTGTGTGTGTGTTGTTAGATATTACCCTAAACTGACCATGATGACCCTTTCAATTATGTTATTTTCTAGTGTACCTATGTGTGACTGTTCCTGTTGTATGGGATACTGATTTGGGTTACACTAGGGTTGCGACCTATGCTAGATCTGTTGGGATCTTTGAGCCTAGGGTAGGTTACCTAGATGCGTAGTAGGGGGTAGCTTGCATTAAGTTCCGTGTCCGTAAGAGACTATAGGGTTTCTTATTGTGGATTTTCTTTAATAAGTGATAACTAAAGACATATTTAGATTATAAAATAGATTAATAAGATGTATCCTCACCCATGCTTGAGTGCTAGTATAGGCTAAGATGGTTTGGAGAAGATGTTAGTTTCCTTGCGAGGTATCTGACATAGTTAGTGGGCCTTGTCAGTATGAGAGGACATTAGCTCCATGTATGGTCACTTGGGTGCCGAAAAACATTGTGATTATCTGGGCTAAACTTAAGGGTAGACCTGCATGATGACACCTTCCTTTACACATGCTAGATTTCCTACATTGTTAGTTGCCTCTAGATTAGTGAGTCTTACCTTTTGTGATAATTAGTAGATCAGATTAGAGAGCTATCAGGATCCCTTGCTTAGTAGTTATGCCTTGTTGGTTTTGGATATCCGATTGGGATCTATTGTTATCTTCTCAGCACGGTGGGGTGGACCTTTGTGGTTCCACACAGATGGGTGGTAGTGATTCTTTATCTATTGAGATTCGACGTCCTTGTACCAGGTGCTTGATGGTTCTTTGCGGCTGAGCTCTTTATGTTTCTTCATCATTTATTATGTAATTCCATTATTGTAATCCTGTATTAGAGTATCGCATGTGATACCTAATCTAGAAATTGTAATAGTAAGTAGATTAGAGTGATTACCACATACCCTGTGACATGTGCAGTGGATGTGAGTTTATGGTAGTTTCATGGTTATCCACGAGGATTGTAATTATGGTTATGTAAGTTGTATTTGATATGATTAATCAGATGGAATCTTTTTTTATAATGTTAGTTGTGTTTTGGTTTAAGTAATTCAATGTCATGGGACCCTTGAGTTGTGTAATCTATGTGAGTGTAAGACATGTGTATAAATGGTAATTGCTTCCGCATGATTGTATGTTTCTTTATGTTGACTTTAAAAAAAAAAATTATTCAGCACACATAGTGACATGTTTAGGTTAATCTCTCTTGGGTTCCCTGGCAGGGTGATATATCTGGTATCAGAGCACTAGTTTCTACACTGGGAACTCTAGGAATCGTATGCCCATTAGGTTGTGTCTAGATTAAACTGAAACTAAAACATAGACATGCTACACATATGTTTTGATGTATTGCTTTATGGTTTACTTGTTTATGCTTTAGTTTATGTTTCAAGCTTTGTGGTGAATGTTGTATCCATCTCCTTTTGATTCAGGAATTATGCCTGAGACACGCGCAACTAGAGGCCATGGTAGGGGTAGGTCTGGTGCCTGTGGGGGAGGGTGATAGGCTAGCTCCTTGGTTCATGGTTGTAAACTGAACTTAGGGAAGTTCATTACCTTAGTAGACTTATGTGTGATTCCTTTGGGGTCATATGGGGTTGTCTTAGGAATGGACTGGTTGGGAGCTCATGGAGCTAAGATCGATTGTAGAGAGAAGATCATCCTTTGCAAGGATGATGCTGGCAGTGAGTGTCACATTGTGGGGATTCCTCGACCCATATCTCTTTGCATGATATCCGCTATGCAACTGAAGCGATGTATGCGAAAGGGATATCAAATGTATGTAGTATCCATGTACAAGTTAGATGGTATGGAAAGCAAAGTCAAAGCTTTGGATCATCCCATACTTCAGGAGTTTATTGATGTATTTCCTAATGAGATTCCAGCTATGCCGCCAAAGCATGACATAGACTTTTGCATAGAGCTTGTGCCAGGAGTAGAGCCTATTTCTAGAGCACCATATCGTATGGCTACTCATGAGTTGAGTGAGCTAAAGCTATAGTTAGAGGAGCTATTGGCAAAGGGGAGCATTCACCCTTGTGTTTCTCCTTGGGGTGCACCTGTCCTCTTCACAAAGAAGAAGGATGGATCCTTACGCTTGTGTATCGACTACAGATAGTTGAACAAGGTAACAGTCAAAAATAGGTACCCACTGCCATGTATTGATGACGTGTTTGACTAGATCAAGGGAGCCAAGGTGTTCTCTAAAATTGATCTAAATTTAGGATACCACCAGTTACGGATTGAGGATGCTGATATCCATAAGATAGCTTTCTGTACACGCTATGGACATTATGAGTTCATAGTGGTTCCGTTTGGGTTGACGAATGCTCCATCGCTGTTCATGTGTTTGATGAATGGAGTGTTTCGAGAATACCTAGATTGCTTTGTGCTTGTCTTCCTAGATGATATTTTGATCTATTCTAGATCCATGGATGAGCATGAAGAACATCTTCGGCAGGTTCTGGAGTGTCTTAGGAAGAATCAACTTTATGCCAATCCGGTGAAGTTTGATTTCTTCTAGACTGAGGTTCAGTATCTTGGTCATGTCATTTCAAGAGAAGGTATCTCTGTAGATCCTTCAAATATTCAGGCAATTATGGATTGGCCAGCACCCACTAGTGTGTCTAAGGTGCACAATTTCATGGGTCTTGCGAGATACTACCGCAGATTCGTGTAGAACTTCTCTAGGGTGGCTCATCCTATTACTTCTCTTTAGCAGAAAGGGAAGAAGTTTGTATGGATAGAGAAGTGCGAGGAGGCTTTCCAAAGTCTCAAGGTGTCTTTGACCAGTGCACCTATCCTAGCTGTGCCTGATCCAGTGGGGGATTTTGTTGTATGTACTGATGCATCATTAGAGGGTATTGTAGCAGTTCTCATGCAGGATGGGTGAGTGATTTCCTATGAGTCTCACAAACTCAAGGATCACAAGCTCAACTACCCTACTCATGATTTGGAGCTAGCGGTGGTTGTCCATGCTTTAGTATGATGGAGGCATTTTATTTTGGGACACCGATTTGAGCTTCATAGCGATCATCGTAGCCTTCAGTATATATTTACCCAGCCTAATATGAATGCTAGACAGAGAAGGTGGATGGAATTCCTTTGTGAATATGACTTTGAGATAAAGTATATTCAGGGGAAGGAGAATGTGGTTGTTGATGCATTGAGTTGCAAGCGACAGGCAGTTCTAGCATTGACTCTTAGTGTGGATTTGAGGAGTAGGATAATCTAGTCACTTCCTAGAGATACATTGTATTAGGAGGTGAAAGCTGAGATTGAGTCAAGGAGACCATTAGAGGGCATATTATTTGGTTATGTTTTGGAGATAGATGGTCTTCTGCGTTATATGGGCTAGATCTATGTACCACCATTGGATGATTTGCATACATTAGTGTTATCCAAGGCTCACCGTGCACCCTATTCGGCACATCCTAGTGTCAAGAAGATGCACACAGATCTTCGAAAGCTCTATCATTGGGCTGGTATGAAGAGGGAGATTATAGACTTTGTGGCTAGATGTTTAGAGTGTCAGAGGGTCAAGGTGGATCACCAACATCCAGCAGGGCTTCTTTAGCCTAATCTCATTCCATCATGGAAGTGGGACATCATATCTATGGATTTCATAGTGGGATTGCCTATGACTCCTCATAGGAACGATGCTATTATGGTGATTGTTGATCGGTTAACCAAGGTGGCTCATTTCTCACCGATGAGATCATCTTACACAGCAGCTTCTGTGGCCCGAGTCTTCATGCACGACATTGTGAGACTTCATGGCATTCCTCTCCGTATTATATTGGATTGAGATCCTATTTTACCTCAGCCTTTTGGACATCTTTATAGCATGATTTAGGTGCTCAGCTAAATTTTAGTTCAGCATATCATGCTGACACTGATGGTCAGACAGAGCGGGTGAACCAGGTTCTAGAGGAAATGTTGAGGATGCATGTCATGGACAGACATACTCACTGGGAGGACTACTTGTACCTAGTGGAGTTTGCGTATAATAATGGATATCATAGTTCCATTGGCATGGCACCTTTTTAGGCATTGTATGGCCATCCTTGCTGTATACCTTTGAGCTAGGACAGATTGGTGGACCGTATTCTTCTTGGTCCTGAGATGATTCGTGATATGGAGCATCAGGTAGTGAGGATTCATGAGCATTTAGTGACTGCACAGGATAGATAGAAGAAGTATGCAAATTATCATAGGGTGGTTAGGAAGTTCATAGTTGGAGATAGAGTGTTCCTGAGAGTGCGCCCATGGAAGAGTCTGATCCATTATGGAAAGGGTTCGAAGTTGGCACCTCACTTTGTGGGACCAATTGAGATCCTAGAGAGGATAGGACCATTTTCTTATCGACTTGCTTTGCCACCTAGCCTTTCGCGCATCCATGATGTTTTTCATGTTTCAGTTCTTATGAGATATATACCTGACATTATGCATGTACTTGATTGGAATGCATTACAGGTCGAGGACGGGCAGCTGGCTTTGGAGCCAATACGTATTCTGGAGCAGCGGGGTGTGACCCTCAGGGGTCACACCATAGAGTAGGTAAGGGTCCAATGGGACCCAAATGATGAGTCTTCAGCGACTTGGGAGGATGCAACTAGATTACGGGATTTATATCCCTACTTGTTTATGGGCTTCCAAGAGTAAGCCTACTCGTAGGGGGGTGGATGTAATACCCACTCATATTTTGCTTTTAGTTTGTGATGTCGTACTCTTTTAGGAATTGGTTTTAGTTGATTGGCCAGATTATTTTAGGCTACTTTCATGAGAGCTACTATTCTTTCAATTGATGGTGACTATTTTTTATGATGTTATGGTTATTATTAGGATGTGATGATTTATGTTTTGATTATATTGTACTTACCCTATACTTGCATGTGTATGGTTATCATGTTTATGTATCTGTTTGCATGTTGTTATGGTAGAGGACGGAGACGTAGTTACTTTCTTTGGTGAGATCCACACGTTCGACCGATCCCTATCATTGATTGCGATATTATATTATGTATGTACATGCGTGTTCTTTGATGACAAGATTGCAGGTACAGGGCATTGTCTTCCCTGAATTAGCAGGAGTGAGCGTGCACATAAATATTCATCTCAATGGTAAAGAGGGGAGGTAACATACAGATCCAAAACCCTAACCTAAGCCTAATCGTCCTAATGTAGGATGAGTTTCAGTATGACTGCCTTATCTAGATTTGTCTAGGTTGACAGAATTCGAATATCCTCTCTCTTGAGTTTGTGTGTGTATTGCTTGATTATATTTTCAGGTATTTTTAGATTATTGAGTGATTTTCCATGTTTAGTGAATTAATGGATTATAGTTGAATTAATGATTTAATTATATCCTAAGTTTATTTAAAATAATTAATTAAATTGAAATATTTGAATATTTTGATTTAATTAAATATTTAATTGAAAACTATATTGTATGAGCTTATATGATTAATTAAATAATTAAATATTTGGTTGCATGCATTATTGTGACATAAATATTTAATCTATTTAATTAAATATTTTATTAATTACATGTGCACAATTGTGTTGAAAAAGTATTTCAAATTCAAAAGATCTTAACTTGTAATTAGGAGTCTAGTTTGAGTTGTGGCAATAAAACACTTTTTATTTAATTAAATTGGATTTACTTTCAATTTTGAAGATAAGTTAAACTAGGGATTGACTTGGGAGTTGTCATTCACCCTTGCATGTTTTGGGGAATTTGGATCTCTTTAGGGGGAATTGGTCATTCATTCTCTCATAACAGGTTTTTTGAGAATTGGAGAGCTCTTGGTGATTTTGAGGTTTTTGAAAAATTGTGGATTGTTGTAGATCTTGGTTGCTTCAAGGTTTCAGGGTTTTCTATTGCTTGTGTGTGTGTGTGTTCGGATCTACATTGTGCCAGATTTGTGGTTGAATTAGGCTTGAGGGTTTCAGATCTAATTTCATTCTCCAAGCTACATTCTTCCATTTCTTGCATTGGATTAAAGGTAGGTTTCATTTTCCTTGTATGAATTCAAATTCGTAGATCTGAGGTTTTCTGTGTTGCTTTAATGCATGTCCTTAAATTTGGTTTTTAAATGGCTTATAGATGTTTTCTATGTTTTTGGGTGTTTCTAGAAACCCTACATCTCTATTTTTTTCATTCTCTATAATCTTAGCATTATAGGGTTATGTTGTCAAAATTTTGGGAAGAAATTCCCTTTAGATCTCTTAGAAAATGAAAAATTAAACTCTCTATATAGTTATACTATAGAAGAAAATTAAATTTGTGGTAGATTGATGTTTTGATGTCTTCAGGGTTTAGGAGGAGCCTAGATATGTTATTTTCATGTTTGTATGTTTCTTGGCACAGTACCCTTATGCTGTCGAAAATTTTGTGAAAATATCCCTCCTAGATCTCCTATAAATAAAAAATTAAATTCTACCTATAGTTTAAACTATAGGGAAAAAGAAAATTATTAATGTCCTTATAATTGCTTTGAAAATTTAAATCAAATGAAAAACTTGAGGTCATTGGTTTTAAAAAAAAATATAGTCTGATGAATAAATTCACCAGAAGTTAAAAAAAAATATAAATCCCTATCTATTTACTATTTACCATTTTTGGATTTAGAGAAAATAAATAAAAAAAATACATTACGCCTTGTTAAGGTATTTCGCAGTTTTAAAATTTTTTTTTTTAAAAAAAAAATATATATATATAAATTTTTTTGGGAAGGTGCGACCCCATCCCCACCTTTCCCGTGGCACAAGCCACTTTCCCGTAAGGAAGGGAAGCAGCTGTCACACCACCTGCCATATGGCAGGTGGGTGATAGTCTTGATGTCCCCACTGTCAGTTGGGAAGCGCACTGTGTGGCACAGAGGGGGTTGGGGCACCCTGCGGGCCCCTCCCCACAGTCCATGGTGGAACGCGCTTTGCGCGTGGGGGTTGGGGAACCCGCGTGGGTCCCCTTCCCTAAGTTGATAATTTTATTTTATGTTTTAAAAAGAAAATTTTATTTTAATATGTTTTTTTTTAGTTTCATTATTTTTATTATTTCTTAATTAATTTAATTTGTTCATAAGTTTCTTTTTAATTAGAAATTACTTAATGTATTTATTAAATGATATATGGCTTCTATTTTGTTTTTAGTTGGCAGATCTCATTATTATATTTAATGTTTTAGTAGTTATAAATTTGCAATTGAATTGTATTATAGTTGCTTTTAATATATAGTATGGTTAGTTTACAGATAATTAATCTACATTGTATTTAGCTATGGTACTTTTAATGCATGTTATGATTAATTTATAATATGACAATTTTATATTATATTAGATTTGTTATGTGTGTTATGGATTAGAGATATGAATGTTAGTTAACTAAATTTGATAATTAACGCTTGTTGAATTTATACGCTAAGTAACATTCTTACTGGGCTAACTGTAAATATTATCCACTTATGTTCATTTTTCAGTCCTTTAGGGTGTTTCCATTTCTATGCATCTTATAAATCTCTTGTGCTTGTATATGTGGTTATCTGGGAGATTAGATGACCTAGGATGTATACAGAGGCTGGAGGGTGTTTATCTTTTCTGTTACTTCATGGTGTGTGTGTGTTGTCAGATATTACCCTAAATTGACCATGATGACCCTTTCGATTATGTTATTTGCTAGTGTACCTATGTGTGACTGTTCCTGTTGTATGGGATACTGATTTGGGTTACACTAGGGTTGCGACCTATGCTAGATCTATTGGGATCTTTGAGCCTAGGGTAGGTTACCTAGATGTGTAGTAGGGGGTGGCTTGTAATAAGTTCTGTGTCTGTAAGAGACTACTGGGTTGCTTATTGTGGAGTTTCTTTAATAAGTGATAACTAAAGACATATTTAGATTATAAAATAGATTAATAAGATGTATCATCACCCATGCTTGAGTGCTAGTATAGGCTAAGATGGTTTGAAGAAGATGTTAGTTGTCCTGCGAGGTATCTGACATAGTTAGTGGGCCTTGTTAGTATGAGAGGACATTAGCTCTGTGTATGGTCACTTGGGTGCCGAAATCCATTGTGATTATCTAGGCTGAACTTAAGGGTAGACCTACATGATGACACCTTCCTTGACACATGCTAGATTTCCTATGTTGTTAGTTGCCTCTGGATTAGTGAGTCTTACCTTTTGTGATAATTAGTACACCAGATTAGAGAGCTATCAGGATCCCCTGCTTAGTAGTTATGCCTTGTTGGTTTTGGATATCTAATTGGGATCTGTTGTTATCTCCTCAGCATGGTGGGGTCGACCTTTGTGGTTCCACACGGATGGGTGGTAGTGATTCTTTATCCATTGAGATTCAACGCCCTTGTACCAGGTTCTTGATGGTTCTTTGCAGCTGAGCTCTTTATGTTCCTTCATCATTTATTATGTAATTCCATTGTTGTAATCCTGTATTAGAGTATCACATGTGATACCTAATCTGGAAATTGTAATAGTAAGTAGATTAGAGTGATTACCACATACCCTGCGACATGTGCAGTGGATGTGGGTTTATGGTAGTTTCATGGTTTTCCATGAGGATTGTAATTATGGTTATGTAAGTTGTATTTGATATGATTAATCAGATGGAATCTTTTGTTATAATGTTAGTTGTGTTTTTCTTTAAGTAATTCAACGTCATGGGACCCTTGAGTCATGTAATCTATGTGAGTGTAAGACATGTGTATAAATGGTAATTGCTTCTACATGATTGTATGTTTCTTTATGCTGACTTTAAAAAAAAAATTTATTCAGCACACATAGTGACATGTTTAGGTTAATCTCTCTTGGGTTCCTTGGCGAGGCGTTACAACAGGAGCACCTAGGTAGGCTAGTGTGAGACCTAGGGCTTATTTGTTATTTTGGCTTGTAGTGATTCTAGCCACATCAATAGTTCAATAAGAGGAACCATTTTGGTCCTTTGGTGTGTTTAGAAAAGTTGGAAAGGCCCACAATGGCCAAGTTGCTAGAAGTTGCTATTTGTTGTCAACTAGGTGACTTAGGCCCTAGAATGGGTAAATTGGTCTAGCAAGGTTCCTAAGGCCTTAGATAGGTTATTTGAGGTCATTTTATGCATATTCCATGCTTATTTGTTTTTTAGGACAAGTTTGGAAATCTAACTCCATTTGGAGCAAAAGTTGCTAAAAATGTTATGTTGTCTTGACAACTTTTCTTGCTATGAGCAACTTTTTAGCATTCATGTGTTGACAATGCTCTAACTATCTTAAATAGTTAAGAACATAAGGAAAGAACCTATAAAAGGCCAAGAACAACCTTTTCATCAGGTTGGTCAAGTTTGAACAAGCACTGTACAGACTGTGTATAAGCACCTCTTTGTTAATTTTGTGTTTTACTAAGTGTTTGAACAAGAAGTGGATTAGATGGCTTGAATTTTGTGTTGGAGAATTTTTATATTATTTTTTTGAATCTTTGTGTGGTTTTGTTTTGATTTTTCCTTTCATTTTGTAGTACTTTAGAAATTCATTTTGGTTTTGCCAGTTCGCTTGTCTGAATAGAGCTGCAAGTGCAAAATGGGGTCTTAGGGCCACTTCCCACCATTGGATACCTATGGTCTCTTGGGATTTGGAACTAGACTCCATGTACTCTGTTTACACTGTAGGGGGGCCCAACCAGAGCACAACAAGAATTTTTGAAGTGATGCCATAGGCAAGTCAAGTGTAACTTGGTTAGGGATCACAGAGCAGACATTGAGAAATGGAAGGGGTTGAGGGCACTGATGCCTCAATCCAGGCATGTGGAAATAAATAAGGAGGGTTAGATTATCTCCAATCTAAAGGAGAAGTTATGGCAAGGTTCCCAAGAGGGACAAAAAAAAATTTCCCACTGTCAGCAGTGAAACCCTCTTTTTAAGCCTAAATTTATGCTTTGACTGTACGAAGAAGTTGGGGGCTTAAAACTGATAAAATATCTAAGTACTCTAAAAAGGGTATCCATATTGGTGATTATTTTGTGGCACTGTTAAGAGTTTTTTCAAGATATTTCAGTTTAAGTCCATAATAAGGGCTAATCCTTGTATCCTTTTTGCAGCTTTTAGGTGAATTTACACTTGTGGGTTGTAAGTATCACCCAACTTCATAAAACAAGAACAGAAGAAACCCAACTTAAAAGTAGAAGACATAAAAACTTTTTTAGTGATCATATTGTGATGAAGGTGGAGTCTGATGCTACTTCAATGACATCAGGCAGTGATGCAAAATTTAATGTCTATAGTCATTGCAGTAGCATCAGGCACCACCTTCAACACAATATGATCACTAGATAGGTTTGTGTGATCTCTTCTATAAACACATCACATTCCATATGGTGTTAGAAGGCCAAGATGGGAAGGAATTCAATAGTACAATTGTGGTCTCTTTTTCCCTTGGTAATGCTTTTCAGGTAGAAACAGTAGTATACCATTTATCTTTCTTGAAGACTCTTTATCAAAAGGGAATCAGTGTCCTCTATCTTCAATCAAATAAGGGGTGCAGATGGTTTCTCTACATTGATTTGGTATAGAATTTGCGTGCTATACCCAAATGATGTAAAGAAACTTTTGCACCCTCGATTCCAGTGAAGAGAGAAATGTCATTGATACCCTTTGGATAAAGAGGCTTGATACCACTTATACCATCCTTTAAAAGACTGATTTGAAAGTTAAACCTGAATTATGATGTCTCTACAAGTTATGTAGGCAAGGCCATCTATGATGAGCCCTCAAGGCATTAGGTCTGGCCCTTAGGTCTTGTACTTTTGAGTTCTTCCTTGATCTTGCCACCCCTTACCAATATTTTACATAGTTTGCATCTCTTTATGAAACTAGTTTTAAATACCTTATGATTGATTTAGCTAATTTATTGATGTAGCTTATCTTGCGATATTGTATGTAATAAACTATGAATTTTATATCATGCATCTAGTTGTGTAGTAGTATATATAGGTGCAGGAAATGAAGAGGCAAGGAGAATATGATACATGTCATGCCCCGCCAGGGAACCCAGGAAGACAAGCCAAATAAATACTAAGAGATGTGATATATTTTTTTTTCAACAAAATATTATAGCTAATCTAAGTCCTCACAGGTTCCCTAACATTGCTATTAAAGAAACATAATCTAATCTATTCATTTACCCATTAAGGCATTGATGGATTAATATAAGTTTGCAATTCATTCCTTTACTCTTAACATTAAGTTACATGTATAATATTACCATCAATCCTAATATTTTAACATGCATCCATGTGAGTTATCCTTTACTAAACTTATTTCACTATTTACACTATTCATTAAGCATTCACGTGAAAGATAAACATCCGATGGATATGCAATGCCCTATATACTTTATTATTTCATATGCATTTGTGAAACATAGTAACCATAATCCAATATTAAATTCTATAGTTGTTTATTCATAGATTCATTAACTCATAATAGTTTTCCACAACCATACATCAAGAGATAGCACATTCATTCATAAATACATTATTTCATACTAAGTCTAAGATCATTTCTTGGATACCAAAAGTAATAA
>MU226074.1:1748315-1779428 GCA_018584345.1 Thuja plicata
TTTCCTTTTAGACTTAGGAAAGTTTCTATTTCCTAGCAGTTGCCCGTTTAGGGTTTCGACATCCTTTATAAGGATTGTCTTCTTTGTATTTCTTAAGGAGTTTGTAATCATTTTACATTGTTGAATAGAGAACATATTTTTCTGTCAACATGTGTTTGCACTCTCTGGCCTATCGGCCGCCATAGCTTCTGTCTCTTCTCTCTTCTGTCTTCTCCATTCTCGTAGCAGCTTTGCATGCAGGTGTATCTTGGTTGATTGACATTCTTCAATCTCAACATCTACAACCATGAATAAAACTTCATTTTCATCACATTCAAAGCTACTAGATTCACTTTCTGATACATCATAAATTAAAATCTTATTCTTCTTAAATAACTTCTTTTTGTTATAGAATTTCTTTTTACTTTATTTCTCTTTCTCATCATCTACTTCATCATGACTATTATAAGGACATTTAGATGCAAAGTGTC
Organism: Thuja plicata; assembly: GCA_018584345.1. Classification (NCBI taxonomy): domain Eukaryota; kingdom Viridiplantae; phylum Streptophyta; class Pinopsida; order Cupressales; family Cupressaceae; genus Thuja; species Thuja plicata. Next base: position 1,748,786 of record MU226074.1, read on the forward strand.
CTATTTTACCACAATTAAAGTATTTGAAAGGAAGTTTACCTTTGTATTTACCTACTCCTTTCTTTAATTTCATTGAGATATGTGTTTCAATAACATCAAGGTCTTATGATTCTGATAATACTTGCTTTACTTTCTTTTCTACTTTGAATGATGCTTCTTTACTTGTGGATTCCTGCTAGCCAAAAATTTCTCATTTCATAAGCTACAAGTGCTCCATGAATATCTTCCATTTTATATTTGTTAATGTCTCTAGTTTCATCTATGGAACATATTTTAGAATCAAACTTATCAGGAAGATATCTCAAAAATTTCTTTACAACATCTATGTCATCAATTTTTTCACCAAGTCCTCTTATGCCTTTAACAGTTTCATCTATCTTAAGGAGATAGTCTTCTACCTTTTCATCATCATCCATCTTAAGGTCTTAAAATCTTGCTTTCAAATGTTGTATCTTGGCTTCTTTAACTCTATCGTTACCATGGTATGTGTTTTTCAATTTTTCCCATACTTCTTTAGAAGATCTGCAATGCATACCCTTAACAAAAACATCTTTAGATAAGCCGTTAAATATAGAAAATTTAGCCTTCATATTAATTTCATACTTCCTATTTTCATTAGGATCTGTAGGTAAAGAATTAGGAACATTATAACCATTAACAACTGAAGCCCAAACATCAACTTTAATTGACAACAAGTAAGTTTGGATCATAACTTCCCAAAAAGCATAATCGGATCCATCAAAAATAGGAACCTTTGAAGAACTATCTTGAGCCATTATAGATAAGTATTCCACTACCCAAAAATATACCCAAAGTTGTTAAACCTTAAGTAGGGAACCCTAATTTGATACCACTTATTGGAATACAAAAACCACTGAGAGGGGGGGGGGATGAATCAGTGGTTACTTAAAAACTTGTTCTTTTCAACTTTTATAAATATAACATTAAGTTATGAAATGAGAACAAGAAATGAAAGAAGATCAAATTAGACAATATTTATAGTGGAAAACCACTTAGGGTAGTAAAAAACCTTGAATATGAAATTTTATTGGCCTCTTGGGTAAATATTTTAGAGCTCCAACTCTGGGAAGCACCAACACCTTGTTTAGAAACTCCAATTTCAAGGAACACCAATCCCTTACACCTGAAGCACCAACTTCAAGAATACAAGAAGAACCAACTTCCAAACTAAAAAAATGAGATAAAAATAAGAGGATCATCTCTATTACAATACAAATCATGAATAAAAAAATTCAACTCCAAGTTGAAAACATAAAGAAGGATACACTTCTCTTCTTCTCTCTCTTGCTGATTCTCTTTACATAAAAAAATTACACCAAATGATGCAAGATTTATTACAATGAATATATCAGATTAAGAAATGTATAATCAAACTTAAAACAATAGATTTGAATGCAATAGGATGACTTTAGTTAATTTCTTTCAAACTATCAACTTTCTTTGGAGTGATAAACCCTTGCTTCTCTTCAAAACATCAAGTACCCAAATATGTCTTCTTTTTCCATTAAAATATCTGAGTAAATACTGATATGAATGACTCAAATAGAAATATATAAACCTTCTTCTACCTCTGATAAATTTCTGTAATGAAAATCAAATAAAAAATAGCAAAGTATAAACATAAAGCATTACCCTCCTCTTTGCTGCTATGTAAATTTCCTGTAATGTGTTTGGTCTACTGCAAATTACATACAAATCCTGCCCCCTTTTCCAAATCCACCTATTGGAGGTTTTAGAGGAATGTATCCTCTACTTATAAACCAATGAATTTGACATTTTTGAGACTGTTACATACCCCAAACTGAAATTAGACCAAAACTGGCTAGAAACGGTTATAACTGTCTAAAAATGCCTTGGTCTACAGAACATTTGAACTATACGGTCATGTTGAAATATGAAACTAGAAATGACCCATTTCAGTTCCTTATGTTACCTTTCTGTAAAGGTATAATAGTTTGGGGTTTGTTTAACACTTAATATGCGCAAAACCGATTGGACTGAAATCAATTAGTTATGAAATTAAGACTATTTTAAGTATAACTAACTATATAAAGTGTTAATCATTCTGAAATTAACACTAATCAGCATAGTGAATATTAAAACCATATAGGAGATCAATTAGGATTATAATGCACTAAAAAACCATGTGACACTAATGCACTTTAATTATCTGATAGCTCTGACCACATCTGCACATCGAACCAACAGGCTATAATGACATCAATGATAATAAGAAAAAAACCAAAATACCAAAGGTGCAACACAATATTGTGGTAATAAAGAAACAAAATAAAAAGGAGATCTCTAATTTTTTTACTAGGGGGCAAGCAGAAAGAATTACCCTATAAGGAAGTACCCCTAGAACTTTTGGTCCTACACAAGCAACTAATTTGGCTAAACAAACATCTTCTTCAACAAGGCCTTATAGTCTAGTGGATCAACTATAAAAGACTCCAACTCAAATTTCCATTTTGGAGCTCTTGAAACTTTCTCCCAATCGCAAAGAAATATTGGAGAAAGCTCTTGTGGAAACTAATATTCCTGAAAATTTGGAAGAAGAAAGGTTTTCAAACATGGTGGGTCATCTCATAGCACCTCATTGCTTATCATTTTCAGAGAAAAATGACATATCCATAAACCATCCTCAAAATCTCCAATTTTTATAGAGGTTTTGATTCAAAAACATCATGTTAAAAGATTCCTCATTGATTGAGGAGCCGGTCTAAACATTTGTACCTTGAACCTAGTCAAAGCTTTAGGGTTATTTGAGTCATCTATTCATCCCAAGAAACAAATCACTATAAAATCTTATGATGAGGAGGAAATATATTCTTAAGGAATGGTATTTTATCCCATTCAAGTGGGTCCAATCAAGAAAGATACCATTTTTTAAGTCCTTGACATGAAATTAACTTATAATATTTTATTGGGAAGGCCATGGATTCATGAGATGCAAGCGGTGCCTTTGACCTATCATTAATGTATCAAGTTTCCATACATGGGTGAAGAAATAACTATTGGAGGATATTCAAATCCCTTTCAATATTGCAATATGGTGAAACCTCTTCATGAGTTATTTATTCCACATAATAGGGAAGGAGTTATTCCTAGTGTCATCATTGAAGAAACCAAAGAATAAGGTCCTAATTTGACATTCAATGCTACATCTACTTCAAGTCCTAATGAAACTAACTTACCTACATCAACTAAGGGAAAAGAGAAAGTTAGTTATGAGGGTCAAAGTTCCAATGCAAATTCAGTAAAATTTTCTACACCATAGGAAGAAATTTTGAGACCTTCTAAGGATGAAAGAGAACAAACCAAAAAGGAAAAATATCAAAAGATGAGTGAGATGATGCATCAATTTGAAAAAAAATGCAGAATCAATTCAAAAGGAGTGGGGGAATATTTTTTTTCCCTATTTGACTTACCTACTTCCCCAAAGACATGTGGTAAACCTTCAAATTCTCATCCACCTCAAAAATACAACTCTCATGTTGTGGGAGAGAGTCAACAATCAGCCATGGAAAAAATAAGATAGTGAAGTTTTACAATGGCTTTATAAAGACGAAGATAATTCAAATGTTCCCGTTGAAAGAGTGCAACATGTCACCATCCAAACTGATCAATATGGAAAGGGATTTCAAATAATGCAAAAAAATAGGGTACAAAGGAAGAGGACCCTTAGGATTCAGAAATAAAGGCTTGATAGAACCTATCCAACCTCTTTGGAGGTTAAAGGATGAAAAATCAGGAATAAGGTATCAAGAGAAAGGAGTTGGTTCAATCTCTATGCATGATTCTTATGAGCATGTACATATGTTAGAATCCAAGAGTGAAGATGAATCTGGAGAATATGAATGGGACTCCCTATCCAAAGATTATTGTCATGATAAAGAGGTAGATTTAATTCATACCTATGCTACTATAGCTCATGCAAAATATCAAGCCAATATGGATCAAGGGTCAATTTCTAAACATGTGCCAATTTTTTTCTCAAGAATCAAATGTAGGAAAAGAATTTAGTGATAACCAATGAATAGGTGAAACTTGGGTACCTTCGTGGGGGGGGGGGGGTGATTCAAATGTTAGATTTAATCCACATGCATTTTTTCCCATGGAAATCCACAAGGATTCTAGTGAAGAGAATTTTGATCCAACTTCTATGGAACACCTCGAACAAGCACATGTTATTGTCTTGATCCATACAATGTACGAACCCTCAAATGAAGTCATGTCCTTGAACCTGGAAAATGAAAAATTATCTAATGAATCCTTAGCCCTTATTAATCCAAAGCTTATTGATTGGGACTTAACCGAACCTAACGACTTACTCTATTTTACGAATGACAATGCTATGGCCCAATACCTTAATGCATTTGATCCATCTTCCACCAAAGAATTCAATCCAAACATGATGATGGAGGCAAGGGTCCAATCTCTTTATCCACAAGATAAAAGAAAAAAAAAAGTAAAAAATGAAAAGGTCTAGTGGTGAAAACCACAAGGTGGCAGTACTAGACCCTAATAAAGTAAAAATAAAGGATGTTTCCAAAGGTGAAAACCCAACTATGGCACCTAAGGAAGAGAGATTAGATACTTTACCTACACAGGAAGAAGAGAGATCTCCTATCCTAATTAATCCAACATAAAAGGTCAACATTGGCACCAAATTGGAACCTAAATTTATTCATTTAGCAGCATCATTGACTCCAATAGAAAGGAAGGATTTCATCAAATTCTTTCAAGCAAAGAAAATCAAATTTGCATGGTCGTATGTAGACATGTGAGGATTGGATCAAATTTTCATAATGCACCACCTTAATGTGAGGCTCGACATAAAACCTGTGAAGCAAAAGTTGAGAAAAATGCATCCCTATGTGGCTTTATTGGTTAAGGCAGAATTGGAAAAGTTACTAAAAGTTGGCTTCATAAGAGTCATAGCTTATGTAGAATGGATTTCCAATAGTGTACCTATTACTAAACATGACAAATCCATTCAACTATGCATGGATTTTAGATATCTTAACCTTGCTTTCACTAAGGATGATTTCCATTACCTAACATTGATGGTATAGTGGATTTGATGGCAGGACATTCCATGTTTTCATTAATGGATGGATCTAGTGGCTATAATCATATTAGAATTGCACCTGAGGATCAAGAAAAGACGGCTTTTACTTGCCCTTGGGGTACTTTTTGTTGGAATGTTATGCCCTTTGGCCTCAAAAATGCCGAAGCAACTTATCAAAGGGTCATGATAACCATCTTTCATGAAATGATGCATACCTTCCTAGAAGATTATGTGGATGATTTCTTAGCACACATGAAAGAAAAGACCATCTACCTATCCTAGAAAATATTTTTTCAAGATTGGAGAATTTTAAAGTAAGGTTAAATCCAAAAAAATGTGCATTTGGTGTTCAATCTGGCAAGCTCTTGGGCTATATAATTTTAGCAAAAGGCATAGAAATGGATCCCGAAAAAGTGCAAGAAATCATGGAAATGGAGACACCCAAAAATATTAGTCAAATGAGGTCACTCCAAGGAAGATTCAATCTATTAGAAGATTCATCTCTCAATTAGCGAAAAAGTGCCACTCTTTTACCCGATTGCTACATAAGGATACTATTTTTAAGTGGGATGATGAATGTGAACAATATTTTACCCTATTGAAGAAATACTTAGTAAATATACCTATTTTTATGCCTCCCATCAAAGGAAAACCCTTACTATTATACATTTCAGCAATGGAGAAATCTTTAGGGGTTTTATTAGCACAAGAGGATGATGAGGGTAAAGAAAGAGCCATTTATTATTTATGCGGAACCTTGATCAAGTATGAGTTGAATTATAGATCCATGGAGAGGGCTTGTCTAGCGGTAGTTTTTGCTTCCCAAAAACTATGACATTACATGTTGATGCACAAGGTTAAGTTGATTTCCAAAATTGATCCATTAAAGTATTTACTTAGCAAAATAACCCTTATAGGAAGAATTGCTAAATGGGTGATGGTACTTAGTGAATTTGACATTGAGTATGTGGACCGAAAAGATATCAAGGGACAAGTCATCGCTGATCAATTGGCTGAAAATCCTTTAGTTTCTACTCATCCTATTCAGGTAGAATTTCTAGATTCAAAAATAGTAAATGTGGAAGCCAAAGCATGGAAATTATATTTTGATGGATCCTACACTCAGCATGGTTCAGGAGCCAGAATTTTATTGATTACACCATAAGGATACACCATTCCTAAATCCTAAAATTTTCTTTTCCATGAACCAAAAATATTGTAGAATACAAAGCTTTAGTCATAGGCATTAAACGGATTTAGAATGGAACATCATAGAGCTGCAAGTATATCGGGATTCACAATTAGTCATCAATCAAATTAATGATGAGTATCAAACTAAGGATGACAAATTGCTGCCATATAAAAGGATGGTAGATTAATGGAAGAAATATTTTGTCTTGATCGCATTTGCAAAAATCCCAAGGGATAATAATAGAGAAGCAGATGCTATGGCTACTTTGGCTTCCTTACTTCAAATGCCTAATCAGAATGCTAGGTACAAATTACTGGTGGAAGAGTTGGTGAAACCTTCTTTTGACCTACCTAAAACTCAAATCATTTTCCTTCTAAATGGACATGACTCACCTTGGTACGAACCCATTTTTCCTATCTAAAAGACCAAGTCTTACCTTTAGACCAAAATCACACCCAAAAATGACACTTTATACACCAAGTGGCTCATTACACTATCCTATCTGACACATTGTATCGCAAAAGTCTTGACGGAACACTTCTTAGGTGTCTAGAGGACAAGGAATCAAAGTTATCTTAAGAGACATTCACGAGGGTATTTGTGGGTCTCATTCGAGCAGGTTAAACCTATCCAAGAAAATCCTTCGTATGGGGTATTTTTGGAAAACCTTAGAAAAGGATGCCTGTCACTTTGTTAAAGTATGTTTAAAATGTCAATATCATGGATACATGATTTGTGTGCCTACAAAAGAGTTACACCCATTCATTACACCATGGTCATTCTACCAATGGGGATTTGATCTTATTGGAATGATTTACCCACCTTCTACCAATGGTCATAAATACATCATAACTACAACAAAATATTTTACAAAATGGGTAGAGGTCGTGCCATTGACAACTGCAACGGGAAAACAAATCTCTATGTTTATTCTCAATCACATTATTTGTAGATATGGTATTCCTCATGCCATCATCACAGACAATGGGAAACAATTCAATAATAAAGATGTGAATGAATTATGTGAGACCTTTCATATAACACACCATTATTCCTCCATTTGTTATCCTCAAGGAAATGGACAAGCCGAATCTACAAATACAAATATCCTCAAAATATTGAAAAAATCAGTCGAGAAATTAGGAAGAGATTGGCACATACAAATAAACCCGACATTATGGGCCTACAGAACAAGCATTCAAGCACCAATGGGAGCAACATCATTTTCTTTGGTTTATGGGGCAGAAGTTGTTCTACCTTTGGAGGTTGAGATCTCATCCTTAATAGTTTCATTGCAAGGATTGATAAATGATCAGGACTATAGGGTTGCACGACTTCAACAATTGAAATTGTTGGAAGAACATTAGACACAAGATTATGAGCATTTGAAAGTGTATCAAAACATAATCTTAAGGAACTACAACAAACATATCAAACCTAGAACATTTCAAGTGGGAGACTTAGTGTTGAGAGAAAACCCTAAAAACCAAGCAGAGAGAGAAAATAAATGAAAATGAGAGGAAAATTGGCTTGGAAATTTTTTGATTGCTTCTTCTTTTGGAATGGGGACATACAAGCTAGCTGATTGTGAAGGTGATGAGTTGCAATAACCTATTAACAACATCCATTTAAAGAGGCTTTATACCTGATTAGATGAAAGAGTATAGGTTGAAAGAGTATCAGACGAGAGTGTATCCTATGATTTTAGCATCATTCTTTGTACATGAGAAAAGTTCAAAAAATCCAAAAACATGAGAAAATTTCAAAAAAAAAGAAAAAAGAGAAAGATAAAAAAATTCAAAAATAATTGGAAAGAAGAAAAGCATAAAAATAAGAAAATCGAGCATGAAGAAAGAAAAAACATTCAAAAGATCAAAAAATGGTTGTGTTGGTGAAAACCTAGCAAATAGGCACCTTGATGATATCAAAAAAAAATCATCAACGAAAAAAAAAATTGAAAAAGAGAAAAGTGCCCTGGTGAAAGCCTAGCAATAAACGCCTTGTTAGCAAAAAAAGAGAAAAAGGAGAAAAAGAGAAATAAATTCAAAAGGTGAAAACCTGACAAACTTGCACTTTTTGATCCCTTAGGTCTTAACTAGTTGCATTTTTACATATTGCCTTTCCATCATCTCATTTGTTCATCCTCATTGCATCTGTCATTTGTGCATAGTCATAATAAAGTCTCTGAGTTGCATTGTCATATCATTGTCACATACTAGGTTTCATTTGCCTAGACTTATACATGGTCTCATATTCACTTGGGGGAAAAGCATTGGTTTTGATACAAATGGATTCGAAAGTGCTACTTTTTGGTCTCATGACATGAGAGATTTTCAGAACTTCAGAGGAGAGATATTTTTGAACCTTTGATGGATATCATTGTTCAACCCAAACATTTGATCTTACAACTTGATCCTTGAGCTTCATGACCTTATTATCAGGATTAAAATTTGACAAAACCTAAATGATCAGAATGAATGGAATTTCTATTAAAAATCTTGATACAATACAAAACACTTGAAGTTTTTGATGATATTCATTGAATCATGTTGTTTTTAGCTAATCGATGATGTTTCAACTAGATTGGCGATGATGAAGACATGATATTTTCTTGATTTTGTGTGATTGTTTTGAGGAAGATCCACCAACCTATGTGAATTTTTCTAAGGACATGGTCATCAAAGAATCATTAAGGACATTCATGTAGGAAGGAGGATTAACCTTTATTTGTTTATGCAAATGGATACGTTGGATATTTAGATCTTCCATATCTTAATACAAAAATCCAATTGCAACATTGAATCTGATGAAACCGGTATTCAAACTCCCATATTGATTATTTAACTAGTGAGGATTGTACTAGTTTCTAATGGTTACAAAATTAGTGAAATCGACATTCATATTATCATGATGTGGTCAATGATGATTGTACTTGCTCCTAGTTCCACAACCCTCAATGATGAAAATATATCTTCTTTTGCATTTCTTTCGCAAAGACAAAAGTGACAGTTAGCTGCATTTCATGCTTAGATTAATTGCATTTAGAGGATTTCCTAAATTCAAAGGGGTTAATTATTCCAAAAGTTGATATCTTTATCTTGATTCACATCAATCAATAATGAAGACTTTCTTGTGCATTTATCATTAAATTCATTAAAGATTAATCATTATTTACATAAGTTATACATCATACATCATTATTCATTATCCAAGTACAAAAACAATTAATCATTCACATAGGTGCATTTCATTGAAATATTGCAGTATCAAAATACAAAAAATATAACATGCATTCATTTAAATTCATTGCATTGCATTTATCATTTAAGATTGCATTAATCATAGAATTAAAAAGCATATAGAAATAGATTTGCATATATATTCATTCATCTAAACTATGTCATACATAAGATACTACGTCCATAACATGTAGAAATTAAAATGCATAAACATCATATAGAATCATAACATCAAAGAAAGTCTATCATAAATCATCAAAGTGATCAAGTAATAATAAATATGAATCAAATGTCTAACATAATCAAAGATAAATCATGGTACATCAAAGTCCTGATCAGATCAACATCTGATACAATATATATGATATCTCCAAATCAATCATGACCCGCTAGGGGTACCTGATGCATCTCTTGTACCTAAACCACCTGTACCATCTGGATCTTTGTCCAATGATCTATCCTATGTAGTCAGAGGTACCTGGCTGGTGCTAGCTATTATCGACCTTTGTGCCATTTTAGTCATGAACTGTTGGATCATAGTCGCAACTTGATCAATCCTGCTAGTAACTATAGTCAAACCAGTTTGTAAACCCTGCACATCTTCCTCTAACCTGGTAATGGTACCTGGCTGAATCTATATTGGTATCTGAGGCACTTGTTGTACCAGAATCTGAGGAGCTATAGGAACCTACTGTGCCAGAATCCGTGGAACTATAGGCACCTATTGTGAGCTACAATATGTGGAACCTTCCCATGTCTAGCAACATGTATCTGAGCCTTCCTAGAAACTCCTTGTCATTATTGACCCCATACTCCTACCCGTATTGCCTGTACTGGTCTCACCCTGAATCCACCACCTCTCCTCTGTGCGTGACCACCCCTCATTTTTGGTCCTCCATGACCCTATATCTGCCTCTATCTCTTTGAGGTACTCTCTATCTCCATGGAGCTCTCTATCATCCACCTCTGTGATCACCCCCGCTATTATCATCATCATCATTAGAGGTATCATCTATATCAGGAATCAACTCACCCAGATAATTAAACTGAGGGAATCTATGACGAGAAAACCACTGTGAGTAATCTGTCGACATCCTTGCATCTGCTATATGCTCTCGCATATCCCACTGCATGTACCCCAATATATCTATCTTATCATAAGCATAATGGAAATCAACCTATGCATCCCACATGGATCGCTCAGCCTAGACCCAAGCATAAAGTGCCAATCCCTGTGGTATGTCTTGGATCCTCCCATACTGTGGAGATACTCTATAACAACAAAATCTCTCAATCACAAGAGGTGAACAACCTATCATCCATAGAGGAAAGAACATATATGGAAACTCATTGTCATCCTCTCGCCATGCCTCACAAACCAGATATGGTCTCCAGATGACCTGATTGATATCATCAAGCATGCGACACCAATAAGCTAGTTTACCCAGCCGAGGCTGAACAACCATGCCGTCATACTTATATACGTAAGGCCAACTAGGAGCTCTTTGTTGGGTAGCTATCGGTCTTGATATAGGAATGTGATCCCATGTCCATAACTACAACCTCATCGCTCCAGCAGATAATGAAGCACTACCCCTGTACACTACATGGTGCAACTCATGATATAACTGCACTAGTATGTAGGAACCCCAATCAAATCTATGAGGATCTACAATCATGTCCTCAATGATGCGACCCCAACCAACTACAAAACCATGACCGTAATGATCTGGTAATAGAACTTCGTCGATCAATACACTTAAAACTATTGGTAGAGTAGGGAAAGAAGAAAACTGCACCCAAGTGATACTCTCATCTCCAATGGTTTAATCTCCAAAGACCCATTGACAAGCACTTCTATCATACACCTAATCATAATAAACCTTCTCTCCTTGAGTCGAGATCCGCACCAATCTTTACACATTCTCAGGTGTAATTGTCATCTCACCCATAGGAAAATGGAAGGTATTATGGTCAGAGTGCCATCGCTCTGCCATAGCTATGAGAAGACCTAGGTTCAATTGTAATCAAGGAATCTCTAAGAGATAGGATAACCCGCATCTCCCGATAACACGTCTCTCATGCCCTGACAACTGATATACAATATCAGTGAGCCAAATTGGGACACTCTAGACATACAACTTCTGGAACAAAACTTGTTTTTTCAAATCAAGTGGATTCGATCAGTATCATCATTTAAGTGGATTATCCTACATCTATCTATCATCAAATCAACCTATCTCTCTTTTTGAGAAACATCAACTATTTTTCCTAATTCTCTATCATGAGAAGGGGAAAATACACCAATTTATCCTATTCTATCAATCAGATTGATATAATCAAACATCCAGTTAATCGATCATCCTAACATCCTAAACACTTGGTTTCATTACTAAATCCAACATGTTTGTCTGTGCTATCAATTTGGTATTCGACCTATAAGAGATGCACAATTTTGATCAAGGTTTTTCAATCTTTACACTTATGCATCATTTTTCCTGTGTGTATGTGCAACTTCAAAGGGTGTATGCATCATTTCATGCTACGTGTAACTTAATCTATCATACGCAATATTTCATCATTCATAGGCGTAACATGACCTAGTACGCAATACTTTACAACACACACGTGACTCAATCTCTAGTACGTGTGACTTAAATCTAGGGTTTTGGAAATGGTTTTGTATGCGTGACTTTATTCTTAGTACGCGTGACTTAACGGGTTTCCTAAGTGACAGTTTTCTAGTTTCTATGCACTGTTTCACTATGCAAACGCACAACTTTAACTACCTACGTGCAACTTAACAACATCTTACACGTGACTTAACTAAAAATTGCATAAAACAACCTTAACTAGGTGTTAAAACAATAATTAAATACAATAAATGCTGAAATAAATGTTGGAGAAGGTCAAAATCACTCACCAGAGGTCCATAGTCTGCTGGTCTCTGGATTCTGCGGCCTCTCTCAAACTGATGCTCGTGTATGGGGACTACCATCATCATATTCTTGCAGAGTCTCAGAGCTAAAATTCAGGGTCAAAAGTGAAAATGAATAGTAAAAATGAACTTTTTACTTTTATTTATAACTTTTTAACCTAATTTTCAAGGAATTTTACCTCTTTTTGACCTAAAAGTGTTATTTTCACCACCGGTGCATATTGTGATCGATTTTTCATCTCATTTTTAGAAATGAAAACATAATTGACCTAATTCTTTCATTCTTCAATATATTTTTACCTCTGCTATCAATTTCATTTTCATTTCTAAGGGGGCATGATATGGTCAAAACATTATTGTTATCAAATTTTAAACAAAATCTGGGGCACTAAAATTTCAAATTGCTATCAATGGGGCATTTTCATCAATTTTTCTATCAGTTTCTTGCCATCAAGTTTTGCATCAGATTCACATCAAGTTTCTCACATTAGGTTTCACATCAAATTTTTACATCATACATCGTGGTATTAGATATCAATCAACCAAGATCAGGACATCAATTTTCTTTGAGCCAATGTGCTTCGCGCATTAATTCAAAGAGGGGCATTTGTAGACACCTAAATTTGGTTAGGTGTATTTCAATCAATCAGAAGGCAATTTTAATAAATCAAATGGACTGATTCAGTCAAAAGGGACTAAGTTTCATCAAATCAAGGGATCAATTAATAAATAGATCGATTAATTAAATATAAGCCTAAAAGGGATAAATCTAAGCTATATAATTGATTTAATCAATTAATTGTATAGTTTAAAATCAAAAATCAAAATCAACCTATTTCTTACATGGCTAATTTAATTAATTAAATCTTTATTTATTTCAACAAAGGGGACACAAATTTGAATAACCAATGAGAATTAAGGATTGAAAGCACATGGATCACTCCAAACTTTGCAATCTTGATCGCTCATTTTAATCTTTAAAATCCTCACCACTCAATTTGTCTCTTTGTCCCAACCTTTGAGACCACCATTTAAATGGTCTCCCCATTTGAAACCATTTGAAAGCCTTCAACTCAACCAAGCCTTGATCATGAAAAAAATAAATCCACCCCTACCCTTGGGAAATCCTATAAATAGCAAGCATTTTGAGAGCATTACGATATCCTAGACATTCATGAGCAATTGCATCCTTATTATAGAGGAGTTTATCAAGAGCATATCATTTGAGAGCATAATTAAGCATAATTTGAGCAATATTGAATGAAATTGCATTGCAATTTGAGGGTTGTGAGCTAGATTATGCATCATCTTACATCAATTCTCATTCTAGGACTGTCACTAATGGAGATTAAGGTTGAGAGCTTCATTAGCATGCTTAGTTAGAGAGCCATGGAACGTTAAATGCTATTTTATCAATTATTTGCTTTAAATTAGACTTTTGATTCCACAGAATTGATAGATTGCACCTTAATTTCATGAACATATAGTTTCTATATACACACCTGCAAAATAGGAGCCCCTCCTTTTTAGGCCTCTAAATTTGAGCGGGTGAAAATAGGGTGGGGCTCGAAATTGCCCCACCAACTTAGGTGAAGAAATTTTTGTCACATTTCAAAGTGCACATTTTATTCCAACAAATCAAAATAAATTTCTTTTTAATATTTTATTAGTTACTGAGTCATTAAATTTAGGAGATAAAAGTTTAAGTTGAAACACACTAAAAAATTCATAGGACCGCTCACCTTTAAATATATACCTGAAAAAATCTCAATGGCCACAACTCAGGAAGCCTCCCTCCATGGGACCCTAGCCTAACTCATTTTTTCTACATTCCTAACTTAGATGGTTTTCTTGAGCCTATTCATTACTTATTTCCATCATTACAACACATTCTTTTTCAATGTAATACACATTTGTGTATAAATCTAGAATGCTTTCAAATTAGCTATAAATTATAGTTATTAAGTATATGACATGTGAAGATTGTTTCTGTGTATTTTTTTTAATATTTGTAATTGCACTAAACTTTGATAAAGTTTATATTCATAAATTCTATGACTATTAGTACTTTATAGTACACATTATAATAATTAGTTGCTTATATTTATCAATAATGTCATCTTTCATATTGATATGAAATTAATTTATTGACAAATTTTAAGCATTAAAAAGCCATACACATTAAAAGATGACATACCAATAAAAATATAAATTAAATATAGCAATTTTTTACAATTCATGAAATGTTAGTGTTATACTTTTGGGAAAGACACCCTCAATACAAGTGCATCGCTTTAATCCGCACCTGAGATTCAAACCCAAGACTTTAAGAAGCATACCCAAGACCTAAGGCCGAAGCCCTTTTAAAGGGATAATGGTTTGAACCATAGACCTCACCCATGTTAAGCTTATTTACTCACGCACCACCGCATTACATCTCAAAAGTAAATATATAATCGTCATTTTAATTATAAAAATGTAAAATATACCCAAAGAATTGGTCAATTTACCCACGATAATTGAACATTTAGCTTGCATTTTAGTTAAATCTTCCATTCTAAGCATGATGTTGTCATTGATTTATGAATAATCTGAGGACAATTATAGCATATTTCGTACTCTTCTTAGAAAGGGAGCAATATGTCAATTTTGGTGATTCATATGTGTTCTAACTCTTATATTTCATGTTATTTCACTAATGCAATGACATATTGAAGTGTTGTGTTGTAGCGAGTAGATCCCCAAAATACACACACACAACCACCCCAAAAAAATTAGACAATTGATATAATACATATTCCTTCAATAAAATTTTTTATGAATACCTATCCACAAATTTCCTAACAGTTGCCTACTATGATTACTAATAAAGTTGTGCAATTTCAGGTCCCATGGAATTTTATTTTGGGGGGTGCTACAAGATTATTAAAAAGCATTTCCTGCAAAATAGGAGCACCTCCTTTTTAGGCCTCTAAATTTGAGCGGGTGAAAATGGGGTGGGACTCGAAATTGCCCCACCAGCTTAGGAGAACAAAATTTTGCCACATGTCAAAGTGCACATTTTATTCCAACAAATCTAAATAACTTTCTTTTCAATATTTTATTAGTTACCGAGTCATTAAATTTAGGAGCTAAAATTTTAAGCTGAAACACACTAAAAAATTCATAGGACCGCTCACCTTTAAATATTCCTAAAAAAATCTCAGTGGCCACAGCTCAGGAAGTCCCCCTCCATGGGACCCTAGCCTAAGTCATTTTTCCTACATTCCTATCTTAGATGGTTTGCTTGAGCCTATTCATTACTTATTTCCATCATTACAACACATTTTTTTTTTCAATTTAATACAAATTTGTGTATAAATCAAGAATGCTTTCAAATTATCTATAAAGTATAGTTATTAAGTATATGACATATGAAGACTCTTTCTGTGTATTTTTTAATATTTGTAATTGCACTAAATTTTGATAAAGTTCATATTCATAAATTCTATGACTATTAGTTCTTTATAGTACAAATTATAATAATTAGTTGCATATGTCCCTCCATGGGACCCTAGCCTAAGTCATTTTCCCTACATTCCTATATTAGATGGAAATTATAATAATTAGTTGCATATGTCCCTCCATGGGACCCTAGCCTAAGTCATTTTCCCTACATTCCTATCTTAGATGGAAATTATAATAATTAGTTGGAATTGTCTCTCTATGGGACCCTAGCCTAAGTCGTTTTCCCTCCATTCCTATCTTAGATGGTTTTCTTGAGCCTATTCATTACTTATTTCCATCATTACAACACATTTTTTTTTTAATATAATACACATTTTTGTATAAATCAAGAATGCTTTCAAATTATCTATAAATTATAATTATTATGTATATGACATGTGAAGATTGTTTCCGTGTATTTTTTATATATTTGTAATTGCACTAAATTTTGATAAAGTTCATATTTATAAATTCTATGACTATTAGTACTTTATAGTACAAATTATAATAATTAGTTTCATATGTCCCTCCGTGTGACCCTAGCCTAAGTCATTTTCCCTACATTCCTATCTTAGATGGTTTGCTTGAGCCTATTCATTACTAATTTCCATCATTACAACACATATTTTTTCAATGTAATACACATTTGTGTATAAATCAAGAATGCTTTCAAATTATCAATAAATTATAGTTATTAAGTATATGACATGTGAAGATTGTTTTTGTGTATTTTTTATATATATTTGTAATTGCACTAAATTTTGATAAAGTTCATATTCATAAAGTCTATGACTATTAGTACTTTATAGTACAAATTATAATAATTAGTTGCATATGTTTATCAATAATGTCTTCTTTCATATTGATATGAAATTAATTTATTGACAAAGTTTTGACAAAAAAAAACTATACACATAAAAACATTACATAACAATAAAAATACAAATTAAAGATAGCAAATTTTTACAATTTTAGCAACTGCAAACGCTTTTCTATAACTGATAAAGGATACCACCAATTTTTTATTTGAATTTTTCACTACACAATGCAAGTTAGAGGTCCCACAAGATCAACCATCATATTTTGGACCTGCCTATGAGAATTCATCAACCTAAACATACCATCTAAACAGATTAAAACAGCCAAAAGAAAATAGATTAAATTCAAGGCAACTTTTCATCTCAATTTGACAATCCATCGATGTAATCAACGCCAGTGCCCTGCAACCATTCGCTGCCTTGTATCAATCCATCTACTGTAAATTTCATGGCCTCTGTAGAACTTGTGATAACATGAAACCCACCCCATTTCACTCGGCTCCCCGTTGTTGATCCAGCTCCAGTGTTCTTGTACTCCCCATAATACAAGGTTTTCAATGCGAAATCTCCAGACCATTCTAACCAACCAGCAGTATTAATGACATCAGTCATAGAAGATTGCATGTATACAGTTCTCGAGTACTCCTTCCATGGCCTTCCCAGGTACGTTGGGAATGAGCTCAGTACAGGAGCGAGGTCTGAATCTGCTCTGATGTTGCAGTTGTGAATGGAGATTCCTGTGTTTTGGTTGGGATCTGTTCTCCCTTGTGCAGTTATTGCATTCTTCTGGCTTTTCCCTGGTTTTCTTGGAAGAATAGTGCAGCTCTGGAGTACAACTGCAGAGTTCCCGAATATGAAGTCCACAGTGCCTAAAATGGTGCAGTCCCTGTAGAATTGACGAAGTGAGTGTGTGTAGAGAGTGTCTTGGTATGCTTGGATCTTGCAACGGTAGAACACTGATTGGTCTGACCCAACTCGGAGAGCCACTGCTTGATGTTTCTCTGGACCAGCAGTGTTGACAAAGGCTATATCTTGGGCCATGAATCCCTTTCCTACCACAGCTGCATGCCACAAAACACAAATCATCTGAGTTGGTTTACTGTGTCAAAATAATGATGCAGATTGTAGAGGTTCAAACACAAAGCATACAACAAAATAAGGGCTAATATGGATTGGCATTAACAGTTTACAAAATAGAAAAGACAGTATGGGAAAGCGAAAGTGTTCAATGCTGAAAGACAGAGGGGAAAACATTCAATTGTTGAGATAACATTTACAAATGTAAGAACTATTAATTTTAATAATATAGTATTATTAGTTGTGATTTACAAGTTGTTAGTAAGTGTCTCGATTGAACTGCTTTATTTAAATAGATATGTTAAGATTATGGGCGATATAAGAACATTGAAAAAAGTTCAACAAATGAAACATATTGTTAGATGTGAATAAAGAAACTCATATCTATCTATAGACTGGAATTAGTATGAGATTGTGTATGATATGTAAAGTGTATCTGGTTCAGAACAAGTCACATTTGAATTGAAGATATTAGTAGTACAGCACTCTATTTGAAAATGGAAAGTCTTAAGTTCAAGTCATAACTAGTTCATACAAGGATCTCTCAGATACTCTATGATATCAAATAAAAAATTCTAGATTTGAATCCTAGCTAATCGATGAAAAGTTCTAATCTAAAATCTGTCAAGGTATTCTATTATTAAACTACCAACCATTTTGATGTTAAATCGATCTTCTATAGAAAAGGAAAGGTAAGGAAAGGTCCTTTTATCAGCCATAGGTTTTTGGGTCTACGTATGGTGACAGCAATATGAGACTACCTTGTATTCTGGGACTACCTTGTACTCCTTGGAGGAGGCACCTAACTGTACTACTGAGATTTTTGAACTTTTAACCTCTTTCAAGAATACAAGTACAAATTCTCCACTACTAGACCTACCAAGACTAAATTCCTAACATCTATTTTTGTTATTTGAAAATTTGGTTCACATCCATATTCCTCCCTCAATTCCTAGAGGATCCAGATCTACATGAAATGGATGGATAGGAGAAAAACAGAGACAACATTGACAGGTGAGCTGACTGAGCAAAATGCAGAAATGACAAATCACAATAAATGAAATCATCCTTAATCAAAGTAGCAATACTAGATCTGTCACTTACCGACCGTGGCAGAGTTGAAAGTGGTGGAACCATCTACGACGTTTTTGCTCCCAGTCACAATTGTGCTGTCCATGCCTTCCCCTATCAGCATTATATTCGTCTTCGTCTTCCCCACTTCGACATACTCCTTATAAGTGCCCTTTTTCACCTTGATCACGTACCTCTTGCTGCTTTTCTCTGGAGCCGCGTTAATGGCTTCTGTGATGGTTTTGAACTTACCAGACCCATCAGCAGCCACCACCACATCTGCATTCACCTCATTTACAGAGCCTCTCAATATCCTCCGATCTCCTGCAGAAACCCACCAAGGAAACCCTTCCTTGATGGGCTGATCAGAAGGAAGGACAAGTTTGGATTCAGAGTTCACCAGTATGGCCAGACAATTGCTGGCGAATACTTTCACTCTCTCCACACTCTTGAGCAGCCCAACCTCTGATTTTCCATCAGATTTCTCCAAAACCCCATCATGGCATGTTTCAATGTTAGTAATGGCCGCACTGAGCAAACTCATTACTTCGCTGTGCTCCCTTGCCCTAATTTCATCCTGTTTTAATACACACAGGGAGTTTCTAAGCTGGTCTTTGGTAATGTCGATGAGCTCCACACAATCCCCAACTGCAATTTGCACATTAGGGTTGTCATTGGTTTGATTAAAGAAAGCAGAAGCGTGGAGAAAAGCCCTGTTTGCTTCTTTCATGGCCACCATGACTGCAATGACTGCAATGTGAAGCACCTCATTCTTAGACTTAGAAGAACTTTCTAAATATGGAGAAAGGCTAGATATGCAGCTTTCTGGGTAAAGAGTAGTCCTACACACATTCTCTATATCAGAAACATCATTTAATTCTTGGGCTGCATTTATTCCAATGGTCATCACGACCAGTGTCATTAAAGCCCACAACCGTACAATTAGGGAGCCCATTTTTTCCATGCTCAAGCAGGCCTCTCTAATCTTTCTTCAGGAGAAACCCTAAAAACCCTATAAACCCTAACTTATATCTGCATTCTACTTCATCCTATATGCAAGTGCAGAGAAGCAGATGTGCATGACTGATGGCTACTGATAGAAACGGGTATTTATAGATATTGAAAGGAGATTTTTTCATTTCAGTGCTTATCTTGTTACTTCGATGCCAATCTAGTCAAGCTTAGGCTAATATATAATATGGAATACTCAGAACATTATTGTCGGTCGACCAATTAATTAGAATATCATGAGGCAGCAATAGTTTTGAAGCCTATGGGCGGTAGCGGTATGATCATATTTCCTCGGTGGGTTCCATTAGTAGTGCAGATCTCAGGCCTTTTATTGTTATTTTCTCAATTCTCTGGTCCACTACCTAACATGCGTTGATCAGCTGCAGAATATACACATGTGATAATCTGGTTGATGTAATGTTAAGAGGCGGAAATAGACTGCCATAGCCAATAAAGAAGATTCCCACTCAGGAAACTTCTACTTGTTTATAAATGTCATTAATTCATTAATTGTGGATAAGGCTTGCTTTTAGTCTACGAATTTGTTTCACATAAGTTAAATGTTCTTTGATATTTGGTATTGGGACTTGGGACTTGTTCTTTGTCATCACCACCACTGTCATTTAAGCCCACAAGCTTACAATAATGGAACCCATTTTTTCAGTGGGTTCCATTAGTAGTGCAGATTTCAAGACTTTCATTGTTATTTTTCCAATTCTCTTGTCGACTACCTATGGTAATGTTATACGCGGACAGTAGAATGCCATAGCCGGTCAAAAGATTCCCACTCAATAAACTTCCACTTCTTTATGCGTGTCATAAATGTCATTAATAGTGGTTAAGGCTTGTTTTTAGTCAACATAGATGTTTCACATAAATTAAACGTTCTTCGTTTTTTAGGCAATGGGACTTGAGCTGTCTAGCTGTCTATGGAAAGAGATAAGTTTCGCTGCAATAAGAAATGAAGCAAGTTGCATATAAACAAAGCTTCTTCCAATTTAGAACAGTTGAATGGATTGTGAATTCGATAAAGGGCGATGAATAGCTCAAAAATAATCTGTAAGCATGAGATTCGTAGGCTACATTGTCCCTTGCTTTTGTACATTTAGTAATCCGAGGCACATTAGCTGCATAAGGGTGGTTGTGCTACTAGTTTATTGGATCACATTCTTGGTGTTTGTGTTAGGTAATGTCTATGAGAGTTTTCTGTATTTATTATATAAATAATTTGCAAATTCTGATATAGGTTTTTTAATTTTAATTTTAATTTTTTATAATCTTAAGGTGTCCTCGCGACTCGGCCCAGTGACCCAACATCTCGTATATAGTTTCTTGATTATATTCGTATCAATCAATAATTATTCTAGATTTTAAATTTAGGTTCCTCACTATTTCTCCTTTCTAGATTTGCAAATCTTTTTTTTCTATGAATTAGGCAATTCTATTAATTAAAGGACATAATACATAATTAAAAAAAATAAAAGTTGGAGGATAGAAATTCATTCCACTAGAGTCATTTGGGCTGAGCCCAGACAATCTAAAGATACAGAAACATGGGCCGAGCCCAAAAACATAAACCTAGATATTAGTCATTAAGCTGCTAGGGTTGTAGTAGTAGAGGGTGGTGGATTTAGATCATCCTTCTTCCCCCATACATTAGCAGGGTCCGAAAGGGACCAACCATCTTTTTGTTTATTTATGTTTTGTACTTTATGTATTCTAATAATGGTATTCAATTCAACATCTCTCTCTCTCTCTCTCTCTCTCTCTCTCTCTCTCTCTCTCTCTCTCTCTCTCTCTCTCTCTCTCTCTCTCTCTCAAATGTAGTGAATTGAATAAATGAGCATGATCTCATCAATGCGAGAAGAATCATGAAAGAGATACAAGATTCAATAAAATCTCTAAATCAATAGCTACTTGATACTAATCTAGAGCTTCAATCAAAATTTTCCAGTGTAGAGGGATGCAAAGAAAGAAAAAAGGCTAAATATTATAGTTACAAGTAAAATGTGTCTATTCGACTTTGGATGATTACATGCAAAAATAGAGAAAGTAGATGAAGCAAAAGAGAATAGAGTGATTGAAGTTGCTATTCTACATGAAAGGTTTAATATTTTGAATTTGAAAAGAACACTAAGGAAAATGCCTAGATAATGGAAAAGCTGTCAAATCTCTCCAAAATTTGGATGAAGTGCAGGATTATATTCTAAGCCTACAAGCCCAAGTTGATCATAATAAGATGGTGTTGATATCAGAAGAGAAACAAATTAAATAAACTATTATATATGTGCCTTTGATTAAATAATTGTATGCCTCCTATATGTTTTAAAGTTTTAGGCTTGGCTTTGGAACTAAGATCTACCTTAAAATCATAGAATCTACACAAATTATTAGTGCAAAAGTGATGTTTGGAATTAGTCAAGTGGGCAAGATGCCCTCTCTCCAAAAGTTGATTAAGCTAGATGTTTTGTGGCAAAAGCTATATGAATTATTAGATGAAAAAATCATTGTTAATGACATTGATTACAAGAGAAACATATTAATTAAAATCAATAAATTAGGGATAAATAAAATCAAAAGCATAAATCCTAGTTGTCAATTTTAAGTTAAACTATGAAAGGGACGAGCCGTTATATGATACAAGTAGTCCAATAGAGAATGTCATAACCTTTTGATCAAAAGGACAAAGTGTTGAAAGTATTGGTCATACAGAAGAAATTTACTCATTCTTATATGGTTGGTCTCATATGTTAAGCATTGAAGAAGTAGAAGTAGAAGTAAGTTATTGAATGGACTAGAAGATCAAATCAAAGCCACAATTGAGATCTTACAAAATATTTCTTGTAAGGACACAAATTAGCTAGATAAGGTTTTAAAATTAGCTAGATAAGGTTTTAGGGGTCTTTCATAAAATGGAGATCCTAATCGAGTACTGGTTTTAGGATTCTTTAGAAAACTTCAAGTATATTCAAAATTTTGTTTAACTAAAATAAAAATAAGATCAATCATTCAAGCTAGTTTCAATAGAATGTAGTTTCATTCTTCATGAAACAAAGAACCCCTGCAAATCAATGACAATTACAAAATTTTCTCTTTTTTAATTTAGGTTCTTGTTTTTGTAAACTGATTACTCTAACAACAACGAGTTTCTTTTTTATTACTTTTTTTTTTCATTTCATTTTGACCTTGTTTCGTTTCCTTTGTAGCTACAATCCTTTGTGACTTCAAACTTTTAATTCATTTCTTGTAGTTTCATATCCTTATCATATCCATTACCTATAATGTTTTTCAATCTTCAAATTCATTTCTTATACTTTTTATATATAAAATGCTTGATTCCAAATCAATTGTACCACACCCTTTGATGAGTATGAATCATATGGCCATCAAGTGGATGGTTGAGTGCATGGTAACCAAAGGGAGCTTGATTATCAACCTCTCTAAGTGAGATCAATATTAAAAACTTTGGGAGGTTATGCTTCTTTAAAGAAATGTTAATATGACATTTCCTTTCAACTGCACCACTTTCTTGGTAGGATGAGTAGTGCGAGTATTGTGGTGGATCCATTCTGTTCCACTCATGTAGCCATGAATAAATAATTATACATGATCTCTTCCACTAGTGAAGAATCTTTGTAGTTTTTCAAGCAAGGTGGAGGAAGCCATATCACATGCAAAATTGATTGCAGTTGAACACTTCCTTTCCATAATGATGGCATTTATTAGGAATATTCTACAACATTCCAAATAAAATGGTATGCTGTTCGTTTTACCTTATATTCTAACCTTCATTACAATCGATGAATATATTTATTTTTGCATGCGAGTGTGTCTGATTATTTATATCTAGGCACGTTCTGAAACAGAGTAATCAACATTAACAAAAGACATGATGACTTCGTTGAATGGGTTCTACTGGGTAACCCATGATTCCAAGGAATATAGTATTTCACGGAATAAGATATCTGTATTCGACTTCAGCCCATATATAATGACAGGAGATATCTTCTTTTCAGTGCTTATCTTGGTGCCAATCTTGTCAATCTAATATATAATATGGAGTCCTCAATACATTGCTATCGGTTGATCAATTGTTTAGAATATAAGCTGCCAGTTATATTTTTTGATAGTTTTGAAAACTATGGACGGTATGATATTATTTTCTCAGTGGGCTCCATTACTAGTGCCTTTAATCATTAATGATATCTTTTTCAATTCTTTGGGTCGACTGCCTAGAATGCGTTGATTATTTGCAGAATATAGAAATATGATAATCTGCTTGATGTAAAGCTAGACAAGGAAATTAGACTGCCATAGCCGATAAAAAGATTCCCACTTCTTCATGCATGTCATAAATGTCATTATTAGTCGATAAGGCTTGTTTTTAGTCAATACAGACGTTTGACATAAATTAAACATTCTTGTTGTTGGGTTTTTGGGATTGGAACGGTTTAGCTGTCTATGGAATGAGATAAATGCTGCTGAAATAAGAAATGAAGCAAGTTGCTTGTAAATAAATAAAGTTTCTTTCAATTTTCAATTTAGTTGTGAAGCTTTTCAATTGGGGGTCTTAAGTTCAAATTTACATCATTTAATTTAAAAAAAATAAAAATCTAATGTTCTATCTAATGTAGAACAGTTGAATGCAGTGTACATTTGATTAAGAACGATGAATAGTCCAAATATAATCTATAAGTAGGAGATTCACAGACTATGACTACATTGTCATTGGCTTTTGTACATTCAACAATGCCAAGCAAATTAGCTTGCATGACGGTGGTTTTGATATTAGCTTATTCGGTCACATCCTTGGTGTCTGTTTACATTAACTAGATATTTGTGCTAGATAACGTTTCCATAGAATGGATCCTGATTAAAAAGTTTAATTTATTTATTAATTAAATGAAAATTCACAATAAAATCTTAATGGTGATGGTGTTGACATCAGAAGAACAAATCAAATGAGAAATAAAATAAGGAATTCAATCTATGTGCCCTTTGCATTGCAATTCACAAAATCTACATAAATTCTTAGTGCAGAAGTAAAGAAGTAAAGTTTGGAATCAAGTAAGTGAACTAGAGGCCCTCTCTCAAAAATTTGATTAAGCTAGATGTTTTGTCCAAAAGTTATGTGAGTTTATTAGATGAAAAAGTTGTTGTGCATGCCATTGACAACAAAAGAAATATAGTAATGGAAATCGATAAATTAAAGATAATGAAATTCAAAAGTGTAACTTCTAGTTGTCCATCTTAAGCCAAATTGTGCAAGGGATGAGATTAAATAATATACAAATAGTCCAACAAAGAATGTTATCATCATTTGGTTG
This sequence comes from Thuja plicata, assembly GCA_018584345.1. Classification (NCBI taxonomy): domain Eukaryota; kingdom Viridiplantae; phylum Streptophyta; class Pinopsida; order Cupressales; family Cupressaceae; genus Thuja; species Thuja plicata. The sequence continues at coordinate 1,774,040 of MU226074.1, forward strand.
GAATGTCAAAGTGTTGAAAGAATAAAAGTTCAAAGTATTTCTCCTACAAAAGGAAATTTGATTATTCTTGTAGGATTGGTCTTATATGCTGAAAATTGAACAGGTAAAAGTACATGTAATTTAGAAGTTTAAGTTTAAGGTACAATTAAAAAGTTGAAAAATTATTTCTTATGAAAATATCATTAAGATTAATAAGTAGTAGATGCATCACCTAGATGTAATGAGTACTAAGTGTTCCATTCATTGTCATGAGAGATGGGTTCTTGTGGTCTACTAATCATGAAACATAGGTCAATGAGTTTGACTCAAAACCTACATAGTTAAATTCTGATAGCAATATCATGTCTATTAAGATAGACAAGTTTTTTTTAGTTAAAAAAAGAGATCCTAAATGGAGTCTCGCTTTGAGCTTCACAACAGAAACTATAAGCCTATTCTATATTTTTTCCATTTCCAAAAACAAAATCTTTGATTCAAGAACAATAGAATTTATCTTTTATTCTGACCTTCATTACCATCTTAGCAACATTTATTATTCCATGCAAGTGTGTCTGATGATCTATACGCAAACATGTTCTGTTTCTTCACATGCGTGGGTAGCTGCTCTTTATATATTGTTATTACTTCAGTGCCAATAATGTCTGAATCCTGGATTAGGCAAGGAATACAATATTCACAATTTGATGGCAAACTGACATTAACCCCCAACAAAAACAAACGTACAGTTCACTAAATTCTTTTAGTTAGCAAGCAGTCTCAACATTTTGGTGGCACAGTCTAGCCAGTGCATAAATAAGTAATCTGAAAAACCCAAAATTCAACTGATCCACCCGCTTCCACTTCTGTGTCGAAACATCACAATATCAATATTTTTTTATGGCATATTAAAGTTATCTTAATATGAGTTAGTTAATGGTGTATTTTGATGAATACAGCAAGATGATTAATATATACAATTATTGATATGTGAGTTTATTTTAGCTTCATTACTATAATATTATAAGAATAGTTCTGGTTGAGGGAAAGATAATTTTAAAAAGTTAAAAAAAATTATTTGGCAAATTATATATTTTAAGTATATTTGATTATAAGATATTGAGGTTCATATTATTGGGAAACATTTTTTATTCTTTATTTTATATAGTGTTATGAGAAATATTGAAGAATTACTTAAAATGAAGCAGTTGCTTCTCATTATAGTCATGGTGGTCACGAAGGAAACAAATACATTTATGCTCTTTTCAATCAAACCCATGCCCACACTTTACACATTGTTGTTGGTATTGTTTGGAACTCATTAGCATTATCAAAACCAACTTAGTAACTCCCTGGGTGTATTAAAACAACATGAAATTAGAACAAGGGCAAACTTGATTAGTTTATTATTTTATTAGTTGAAAACTCTTTATATACATTCTATAGTTTTATATTTTTAGAAAAATAAAAGACCTTTATGGATTTACTTGTATGCAACTAAGTATGTTGATTTGTATGTTTTATATATTTCTTTCTTCTTTCTATCTGTATGCATATATCCTATCTTATTTTTCAAGTTAAAAGGATACAATCTTTCATAAAAAAAAATTTAGGTATCAAAATGTAAATTCCAGTCTTTGTAGTTTTAGTTTGTACACAACTATGGTCTAGTTGGGTATATATATTCTTTTTTTCTTAATAATCTACACCCTGCCTTATTGAATCCACTTCATTTCATATTGTGTTAATTCATTCTCACTCCCTAAATTGTCTAGTTGTACATAATATTATTATGGCTTATTGAAACCACATTGATAAGCATTCTACATAGCATTTCATTTACCTTATGAATGTGCAAAAACTTGCATTGCCAAACTAGCATAAAAGTGCTTAGTGATAGATAAATAAGGGCATATTATGCTATGGGGATGGTTTCTATCAAGGTACATGTAAATTTCCTATAGTTATATCTAGCATAACTATAGAGAAGCCTTACTTGGCCAAATTGGAGCCTAAAATAAAAGAAAATATTATCCACCTTAGTAAATTCACCTATTATTTTCATAACTAATCACATGTTTGTGTTCACTACCATAATTTTGAGAAAATAACACTAATACTTAAAAAAAGGTTCAACTTTAGGGATTTGGGACCTATAACACTAAGCATCAATAAAATAACTATTTTAAAGTTGAAGAGAGATAGATTTTATTATTCTTCAATTTATTGACATTAAAATAGTCTTCTTGTTTATGTAGGTGATTCATAATACACATTTACGATAAATCTTCACACACCTCATTGAATCACTTAGTTTTACCATCACTTTAAGGATGAAATGGTAAGTTAAAATTTATTTTATTCATAAATAAATAATTTCTAGAGTACAACCATTTAGTGATGATATTATCCTTTAATTTGACTAGAATGCAATGAGAAACCTTATTTAATTTATCAATCATCGTCATGATAGTATTATGTTTGTTCTATAATTAGGCAATCTAGAATCATAGGATAGTTGGTCGTCACTACCCATTAATTTTTAGGACATCAAAAGAACATGAAAGTCCTAGTGAATGATAATGTTTATCTACTTAGTGATGATGTGCTTCAAAAAAACCTAAGTAAATATAATTTATTAGTTTTATTCAAGTTGTAGTCATATTTAATAATATGTTTATTCAAATAATATTAATAAAATATACTTTGAGTAAAGTTAATCATAATATGGAAGTTAAAATAATAATTCAATCATAAATTGAGTTCAATTATATATCAAATATGAATTAAATATACAATATTATTAATGTGACTTTACAAGTGTATACTACTTTAGCATGAACTTGATCACATACCTCTTGTTGCTTTTGTCTAGAGTGACGTTAATGGCTTCTGTGATTGTTTTTGTTAGAAGTTTAATCTTTACTTGTATTTATTAATTGTAATTAGGAGTTTCCTATGGAATCCCTACATGTAATTTGTCCTCTAGTCCAAGTGGGAGGACAACTCATTTTATGTAATTACTCTATTTAGTCTATCCTCCTTAAGAGGATTAAAAGGATTGTGACACTTGGCACACACCTATTATGAATGGTGGAATTCATAGACTTGGGAGTTACATAGAAACTTCTCTCCTTGTCTCTATTTAAGAGATGTTCCTCTCCCATTTCTGTGATGAAGTTAATGTAATCTCTCTCTCTCTCTCTCTCTCTCTCTCTCTCTCTCTCTCTCTCTCTCTCTCTCTCTCTCTCTCTCGTAGCCTCATTCATAACATCACAAAGGGTTTTTCTTTTCTTTTCTCCTTTCAAAACATTTCGTCTCTTTTTCCTTTGGCTCACTTGGTCAATGGTCCTAGATTATAGTTTTCTCATGGTAACTCTTTCTCTCTCATCTATCTCACTTGGATTGCTTATTGTTCCTCGCTCTCTTTATTATTTCTTTCATGGTATCAGAATAGGTTACTAATCCTTGTTTTGAGTAAAAAGGTGGCGGAGGTTACCATTCATTGGAGCACTCCTTATTTGGAGACTTTTTATTGAAAAGAGAATATTTGATACTCGTTCATATCTCATTCATGGTTTTGCAGATTTTATTATTATATCTATTAATTTTTCTATTCTTTGAAGGGATAAGATCAAATTCCATTACATAACTCATTCATTTTGTCTATTAATATTTGTGATTGCATGTTTTTTATTATATATCTCTATTTAGTTCACTAACCCCTTTTGGACGGCTTGCCACCAGAGAGTTGTGTTTGAATTTTTTTTTGGTTTGGCTGGTTTACCACCAAACCCATTTCAATCTGCATTTTGTTTGTTAACCTCTATTGGGAAACCACAAGGTTTAACTCATTTCTCATCTCATGTTTCTTCCAGGTTATATTCAAATCATTTTTTAATAAATTTTCATTTGCAGTTCTTCTAGTTTTTCATTTGCAGGATTAAATGTTATCTCTATCTCTATCCATTCTCTCATGTTTTTTACTACAGAGTTCAAAATAATAATATCTCAGTTCTCCTTAATATAACTCTATGCATGCATGTTTATACTAATCAATATTTAATAAATTTCATGTGCGGGCTCATCTTGTGTCTAATGTACATAATTATAAGTTTCTATCTCACTGTTATTCTCTCTGTTATAAGTGATATCTCTTTGTGCTGCTCTTTTTCACCTCTTATCTCTGCTATCATCTCTTTGTAGGGTTCTCTCCATTCTCTAATTTAAATCTATTTCTATTGTCTCCCAGCCACTCCATCTCTTTGTGTTTTTTCTCTGTGATAGTATTCTCTTAATCTCGCTACTCTGCTATGTTGTATCAGCTCCCTTCTCCTCTATCTATGTCGCAGAGGAGCCAAGGATTTCCCTGCCTCCCTGCCATTTTTTTCCTATCAAACCGCCGCTCCTTCCCTCTTCACAGAACTTACCTCTTATCCCTTTGCAACTCCCTCCTTGTTCCAAACAACTCCTTGTTTCCCAATGCTTTTAATCATTGCACAATTCTTATTTTTTTCTGCACATCTTAGCTAGTTATATTCTTTCTGAGACAATATATATGCCCCTGCTCTATTTTTAGTTTTTATCTACTAGCACAGCTCTGAAACTTTGTTGGATCAGATACTAACGGCCAATTGTTGCTAAGTAATGGATTGCTTTAATAAGTTGCATTGATTTTCCTGCCACTTACAATTTCCACCTAGACTTCTTCATGACTTAGTCTTGACACTATATCTCTAATGTTTCTTGTCTTTTGTCAAACATTGGTCCTTAGCCTAGTTTGCATTTCCCAACTTTGCATACTCATCCTCCTTTAAATATCATATTCCATCATTCGTTTCTTTTCATAACGTCTTTGGAATATCATTAAAATCGTTATTGATTATAACATTTGTCCCTGGAATCCTTTGCATTTGTACATTGTTACTATTCACTCTTCATCCTTTGTTTCATTCTAATAAAATATAGAAATGTTTTCTCAATATACCATAGGTACAATTTTTTTTTACTCTTATTGTCTTGCGGTAAACTCTCTTTGGATTATCGGTAACTTTTAAAACAAGTGCCACGTAGTGGCTTGTATTTGCCATAATTTGTTATAATTATAATTAATATATAAATAAAAATTATTATAGATTAAAAATTAAATAAGAAACTTTGTATAAAATCTTAAAAATAATATCTAATAAGTTATGTTGTATATATTATAGTTTCATTTCTATAGTTATAATTGTAAAACTTTAAAATATAGTTATAAATTGTAAATGTAAGGTGGAATTTAAATAATAAATAAAGGGTAAAATTATATAATATTGCATATATTATATAGTATTTTATATTATATATATTTATTATAGAATAATATATATTATATATTAGAAATTATAATAATTATTTATTGTTTATGATATAT
>MU226074.1:1791186-1802232 GCA_018584345.1 Thuja plicata
TGTGGATTTACAAATCCATCTTCCAGGGCAACCAAACAGTCCCAAAAAAGCATAACCGGGGTTTGCATAACCAGGATATAGATAACCATGATTTGCATTATTTTTCAATTCCCCAACCAAACGGGCCTATAATAATTAAATTCAAGGCAACTTTTGGGCTCAATCTGACAATCCATCGATGTAAACAACGCCAGTGGCCTGCAGCCATTCATTACCTTGTATCAATCCATCCACTCTAAATTTCATGGCCTCTGTAGAGCTTGTGATAATATGAAACTCACCCCATTTCACTCGGCTCCCCATTGCTGATCCAGCTCCACTGTTCTTGTACTCCCCATAATACAAGGTTTTCAATGCAAAATCCCCAGACCACTCTAACGAACCAGCAGTATTAACGACATCACTGAAAAAAGATTGCATGTATACAGTTCTGGAGAACTCCTTCCATGGCCTTCCAAGGTACGTTGGGAATGAGCTCTGTACAAGAGCGAGGTCTGAATCTGCTCTGATGTTGCAGTTGTGAATGGAGATTCCTGTGTTTTGGTTGGGATCTGTTCTCCCTTGTGCAGTTATTGCATTATTCTGGTTTTTCCCAGGTTTTCTTGGAAGAACAGTGCAGCTCTGGAGTACAACTGCAGAGTTGCCGAATATGAAGTCCACAGTGCCTGAAATAGTGCATTCCCTGTAGAATTGGCGAAGCGAATGAGTGTAGAGAGTGTCTTGGTATGCTTGGATCTTGCAACGGTAGAACACTGATTGGTCTGGTCTGGAACTCGGAGAGCTACTGCTTGATTCTTCTCGGGGCCGGCGTTAATGGCTTCTGTGATGGTTTTGAACTTACCAGACCCGTCAGCAGCCACCACCACATCTGCATTCACCTCATTTGCAGAGCCTCTAAATATCGTCGGATCTTCTGCAGAAACCCACCAAGGAAACCCTTCCTTGATGTCCTCAGAAGGAAGTGCAAGTTTGGATTCAGAGTTCACCAGTATGGCCAGACAATTACTGGCGAATACTTTCACTTTCTCCACACTTTTAAGCAGCCCAACCTCTGATTTTCCATCAAATTTCTCCAAAACTCCATCATGGCATGTTTCCATGTTAGTGATGGCCGCGCTGAGCAGAGTCATTACTTCGCTGTGCTCCCTTGCCCTAATTCCATCCTGTTTTAATACACACACAGTTTCTAAGCTGGTCTTTGGTAATGTCGATCATCTCCACACAATCCCCAACTGCATCTTTCACATTAGGGTTATCATGTGTTTGATTAAAGAAAGCAGAAGCGTGGAGAAAAGCCCTGTTTGCTTCTTTCATGGCCACCATGACTGCAATGTGAAGCACCTCATTCTTAGACTTAGAGGAACATGCTAAATATGGAGAAAGACTAGCCATGCAGCTTTCGGGGTAAAGAGTACTTCTAGACACATTCTCTATCTCAGATACATCTTTCAATTCTTGAGCTTCATTTAATCCAATGGTCATCACCGCCAGTGTCATTAAAGCCCACAACCTTACAATTAGGGAACCCATTTTTTCCATGCTCAAGCACACCTCTCTAATCTTTCTTCAGGAGAAACCCTAGAAACCCTAGAAACCCTATAATATTTTCGATGTTCAGATTTCTCTAATCTTTCGTAAGGAGAAACCCTAATTATATCAGCATTCTACTTCATACCATTTGCGAATTGAGAGAAGCAGATATACATTAGCGATGGGTAGTAATAGACATGGACAGTGACACACATTTATATATAATGACGGGAGATATCTACATTTCAGTGCTTATCAAGCTTGGGATATATAATGAAGGGAGATACTTTGATGCCAGTCTCGTGAAGCAAATATATAATCTGGAGTACCAAGCACATTACTGTAGGTGGTCGATAAATTGCTTAGCATATAAGCTGCCACTTGTATTCGTTGGTAGTTTTGAAACCCATGCGCGGCATGATCTAATTTCCTCAGTGGGTTCTATTAATACTGCATATTTCAAGCTTTTCAACGTTTTTCCTTTTAAATTCTAGTTGATTATTTCAGAGCCGATAATAAGACTCCCACTCAGGAAACTTCGCCCTTCGTTATGCATATCATAAACGTCATCAATAGGAGATGAGGCTTGTTTTTAGTCGATAAAGATGTTTCATATAAATTAAACGCTCTCAGTCGTTTCAATATTGGGATTTGAGCGGTCTAGCTGTCTATGGAAAGAGATGAGTGTTGCTGGAATCAGAAATTTAGCTAGTTGCATATAGATATATTGTGCTGTAAATGGTTATTTGTATGCAGGTATCTCTGATGTATCTGATCAGACAGTTTTCTACACTTATTAATTAAATTAAAAATCATAATATAGTTTCTTGAGTCTTAATAATTTAAAAACCATAATATAGTTTCTTGAGTCTTGGCCATTATATAGCGAACTTTAGATTCTAAATTCAGATTTAGTCTTGTTTTATATAGTTTGTCTCATACACATATTCCATCCATTCCAATCATATTACAATTGTAAAAGTGTGATTCTGGGATAATGTAGCTCTTTCTTGTGGACATCAAACAAAAATCATAATATAGTTTCTTGATTAGGGTCTTGGCCATTATAGCGAACTTTAGATTCTAAATTCAGACTTAGTCTTGTTTTCTATAGTTTGTCTCACACATATTCCATCAATTTCAATCATATTACAACCGTAAAAGTGTGATTATGGGATAGTGTGGCTCTTTCTTGTGGACATCAAACAAAAATCACTCACACCTCTATTGTTTTAAGGGAGAAGGGACTTGATCTTAGGTTAATGCGCATGTTAGTCTAGGATCACTTTTTCATATTACAAAAGGCAAAGAATGTAATAACTTGAATTGGTGAGTACGATGTCATCAATGTGAGAAGATTTAGGAAAGAAATACAAGCTTTAATAAAATTTCTAGACCAGTAGATATTCAAAACTAGTTTAGAGCTTCAATCAAAATTTACTATTAAGGCCTACAGAGAAAGAAAAAAGGTGAAGCCTATAGTTATATTTAAAAAAATATCAATTATACTTTGCAAAGGTTACATGCATAAATAGACAAAAGTAGATGAAACAAAAGAGAATAGAGTTCTTGAAGTTGTTATTCTACATCAAAGCGTTAATGTGATTTTGGACTTGAAAAGTACACTAAATAAGGAAAATGATAAGATAAAGGAGAAGTTGTAGGAATCTCTCCAAGATTTGGATGAAATGAAGGATTATATTGTAAGCCTACATACCCAAGTTCACAATGATAAGATGGTGTTGACATCTGAAGTGAAACAAATCAAGTAGCTATAAAAATAAATATAAGAAATAAATTGAACACTAATCTATTTGCCCTTGATTCAACAATTATATGTCTCCTATTCAACTAAACTTTTAGGGATGGCTTTAAAACCAAGGTCTACATTAAAATTCATAGAATCTACATAAATCACTAGTGCAAAAGTAAAATTTGGAATCAAGCAAAGTGGACTCGAGGCCGTCTCTTGAAGAGTTGATTAAGCTAGCTGCAATGTGCAAAAGCTATGAGTTATTTGATAGAAGACTCATTGAAATGACATTGATAACCAGAGAAATATAGGAATGAAAATTAATGAATTAAGGATAAGGAAAGTCAAAAGAATAGATCCTAGTTGTCATCTTAAGCCAAAATATGGAAGGGATGAGGAATTATAGGATACGGGTAGTCCAATAGGGAACATCATCACCTTTTGGTCAAAATGACAAAGTGTTGATATAAGAATCCAATGTATTGGTCATACAAAAGAAATGTGATCATTCTTGTAGGATTGGTCGTATATGTCAAGGATTGAAGAAGTAGAAGTAAGTCCTAGGTTATTGAGCTAGCTAAAAGTTTAAGTCAAAGCCACAATTGAGATCTAACAAAATATCTCGAATAATAATGTCATTTAGCTAAATAAGGTTATGGGGTCTTTAATAAAATGGAGGTCCCAACTGAGTAGTGACTTTGCATTTCTCTAGAGAAGATCTAATTCTATTCTGAAATTTATTTTAATTTTTTGAAAAACTAGATCATTGGTTCAAGGACAATAAAATCTAGTTTCATTCTTCCAGAAGCAAAGAACCCTTGGGAATTAGTAAAAACTATAGAACTTTCATTCTTTTTTGAGTTTGGGTTCTTAATTTTGTGAATATATTACTTTGGAAGAAATGATTTTGTTGTTTGTTACTCTTTTACCATTTTATTTTATCTCTTCACATTATTTTCTTTTCCTTTGTAGCTCCAATCTTTAGTGGGTTCAATCTTCAATCCTCTAATTCATTTATTATATTTTTATATATACAATACTTGAACACCATTTGATGAGTTTGAATCAAATGCCCAACAAGTGGATAGTTAAGCCCATGCAATACATTATCAAGCGCATGATTAGTGACGTTAATGAGAACACTTGGGGAGGTTTTGCATCTTTAAAGAAATGTTGGTTTGACATTTCCCCTCATTTGCACCTATTTCTTGGTAAGATTAGTGTGCGTGTTGTGTTGTTCCCTTCGCTTTTCACTCATGTGGATACCTAAACAAAGGTTGGGCTTAACCAACACACTCTAAACTTTGATCACTTAGAGTGGATGGTGCAAAGCCCAACCATTATCAATCTGAGTTTCATTTTACATCAACAATGTTGGTTGCTTGATGCACCATATGCATCAATGGTATCTCGTCCGATATTATTTATCAGTATGGTGGTGATCTCCTTAGTCGATTGCAAGTCACGCCAATAATTATATTATTTTCAAATCTATCTCCTCTAGCATGATAATTAGAAAGCCCACCCAAATCAAAATTCAAAATACACAAAAGTTGTGTCCATGAGAAGGAATGTCTTTAGGAAGTGTAGGGTAGTTGCAAAGCACCTCACATTAAAATGGGTAGTGAGACCAAAGATATTTGAAAATTGAGAAACAAGAGTCAAGCATTTGATATTGAAGATGATATTCATTTGATTCTTTCATGATTGCAGTTTTTTTTTTTTTTTTGAAAATAATTTCACCTATATTTTTTGTTACAGTCTATATAATATGAAATTGGTGAATGATGCTAGGAATGTAAATCACTCACCAAAGTATATTATAACATTAGTAATATCCCCAAAGGCTCACCCTCAAACCATATTTGATTAGTGAAACCCAAAAAGGATGAATTTTTGGGGGAAATGGGGATATATTCCTTTATTGTTAATTGATTGAATTATATGTAAATGAATTGATAGAATTGATATTATGATAAAATAAATGAAAAAAGAAACTGTATGCTATCAGATTTGATCTATAAAATTAAGTGCAAGAGGAAAATAAGAGGAATGAACTCACCTTAAAGAGAGAAGAAGACAAATGACCTTCAGATCTGAATTTAACTATTGTCGAGATGTCAGAATTAGGTGAAGCTCCAGATCTGGGACTCTGATGTCTGTAATAGTCTACCATGCAAAATTCAACCAAAAAGCAGAGGAAAAGTTGAGAAAGTCAACCTTGTCTTGGAAAAGGTCCTAAAAGTTGACCTAGTCCTTTTAGGTCCAAATTTGATGAAAATGTTTGAGGGTTAGGAACTAGTTTTGAGACTCCTAAATCTAGATCCACATCTCCTTAAATTGTTCATGTACATAGAAAAGAAGGGGAAAAGGTTGTGGAAAGGGGTGTGCCTTGGTCAAACCCTTATATAGGAATCAACCTTGAAATGATATTGAAATTACATAAAGGAAAGTAGTGTAAACAAGATAAATGTTAGATTCACCTTACATGAAAAACCTTCATGAATGGATGTAGTAATGAGTCAAATCCGTGAATATTATTGTATGTATGATTATATTGTAGAATCAAAGATGCCTTCACAAATGCACATATCATCACTTGTTTATCCTAGATCTTGAATGAATGTATGTTTGATAACCTCAATGGAGAAGGAGAGAGAAGAAGACTGAATGAATGGATCTTCTTTCTTTCTTGTGAATTCCTCTAGTTGGCCATCATGGGAGATAAATTTTCATCAATGAGAGAAGATTACCTTTCCTTGAATGGATGTTGAAGAAATAGAGACTTTGAAATCCTAGATTGGGTGTTTACCTTCAAGTCTTGAATCCACCACTTCAATTGCACAACTTGAATTGCTTGAGATCTTGACTTTCTTGCACTTGATCAATTGATTTCTTGCGTATGAATTTGATTGCAATGATATGATATGGTTGTAAAAATTAGAGGAAGTCCCATTTTATACTCATTTTGGATTCAATTTAACTCCAGGACGACCAAAGATCTAGAAATTGGAAGAAAACCTTGCCATCGAGCCTCTAACCAACTTTTGGGCAAAACACCCAAGACAAGGCTGAATTGACCAACCTAGACCATTTAATTTTGCCTCAAAATTTCCCAAGACCTATGATAGTATGATAGAAAGAGGAGGGATAAATTACAGGTTTTTGAGATCAAACAAAACGGTCATTCATGCCTTGAAATCACCAAAATAGGATCTAAAAAGTCCTAGAGCCTCCAATTAGGGGTGCTAACTTTTTATGATGGTACATAATCATCTTCATGGGTCTTTTAGGAAATGGTTAGGGGTTTAGCTTCTCTTTGGCTATGATGGAGGTAGTATTGAACTAAGATTTAAAATAAAGGAATTTTTTACATTCTAATTTTCTTTACTTTGTTTGATATTCTTATTTTTTTCTATGCCTCTTAACACTCCTGGGTGATTATTGCATGCATTGGCTACTTTGTTTTTTAGATTGATAAAACAATAATTTACTAAATTTATTTATGGAGGTCCTCTTGAAGAATATTTTTTAAAAGATATTATTTTTTTTCTTATTTTTTTTATTGAACTTAACTTTATAAATTTTACAATATAAATTATCTTGTTTGTGATTGAATTAGCAATGAAAGGGCCCTGGTCCTAGATAACCCAAGTTAGCACATTACAACCATCCCTCAGGCCATTACAACCTGAGGAATAAGAACACTGTAGCAATGAAAATCAGCCAAAAACCCAGAACACAACAAAATAAAGAGCATATTAACATACCTATTGCTATCACTATGACCTTTACATTTTTTTTTTATCATAATAAAACATATATACGACTATGAGAGTTTTTAACCATCCACTTAACTAATGAGTCTGTCTTAGCTCGCAAGTCATAAGAATCAAAAAATAAAGATAAACAATTCTTAACAGTAAGAAACATAGACATCCCTAAAGAAAACACCATGCATATCATAAACCAGAGGCCACTTGCCTTAGCTACTGTATCTTTAGGATCATTATTTTTAGAGATAGTCTCCCAATTCTTTAAGAGATTCTTCAAGTTCATATTCCAATATTCATTGTCCTCATGCTCTTCCTTTTTTCTTCTTCCTTTCACTTTCTTCTTCATCTTATAATTCCTCTTAAGTATTCTCCTACCATAAACCACAATAAACATAACTTTCTTCATGATGCCATCTGTTATCCTATAGAGGGCAGAAATAGCTTGATCAAACAACTATTTGATATTCTTTGAAGAAGCAACATTATATTCTAGGGTCATCACTCTGCTTTGAAAATTCTCTATTTTCTTATTGAAATTACCATGAATATCTTTTCTTTAGATACATTAGGGGATAGGGGAACCTCTTCACCAATATCCACCTTATTGGGGAGAGGGGAGGCACAAGCTCTACTCATCACCTCTTCATAGTCAATCAGATTAAATGTAATGTCCATAGATTTCTCTTTACTTCCCTCTTCGGAATCTCCCCCCCCCCNTCCCCCTTCGGAATCCCCCCCCCCCCCCCATTAGAATTTTCATCATTAGAGTTATCCGAAGAGACTTCCTCCTTCGATTCATATTCAAAATCTTTATCAGGGACAATATTGTAAGGCTATTAATACTTTTATTAATTATCTTTTTATTGTAAGGTGAATAATATATTTTTTCGATCATAGTTAGATATATTTGTTTTGCGATAATAATAATATTATTGTAAAAAAATTTATATTAAGAAATTTCATAATGATATTGAACAAAGAATTTAGATAAATTTTATAGTTAATATATTCTTATATTCTATGATATAAATATTTAAAAAAATTAAATTTTCTATATATTAAAATATTTTTTTCGTGTAAGATTTTTTAAGGATAAATTTCAAATAAATATAACAAGTGATGTTTTTTTGTGATGGATTACTAATAAATGTTAAATAAAACAATGTTATCGTGGACAATCTAAAAATTGTTCATGATTAAGAGATAATTCTTGCAACAAAAAAATAAAAATAAAATGAAACATTATGAATCTAGATATTTTAATACATTCAAACAAATATTTTTAAAGTTAAAAAAGTAAAATCTAAAATATAACTCATAAGAGAAATTTTATATTTTATATTTTATTAAATTATTGTATCATCCTAAAAAGTAAGTACTTAATTAGTGTTCCTTTTAAGGACCATTTTACACTCATTTTAGTAATAGAACCTTATGTGGGCATTTAAATCCAAATATTGGTCCTCTTTCTTCTCTCTTTTCCCTCTATCTTTCTTAAAATCAAGGTTAGCCCCTATTTATAGGTGTGCTCCTCTATTTTTCCTCCAATCACATCATTTATTTCATCACCTAGGCCCTCTTCCATTATTAGTGTGCTTTTTAAATATTTTTGAGCCCCAAAATCAACTATGATATAAATCCCCACATCTACACATTCCCCGGATCCTACAAAATGAAATTGAGACCTAGTTAGAGGGTGCAAAACATTTGAGACATTATGCACCTAGGTGCACAATGTTCTAGGTGTTGTACACCCCCAAGAAGTGGCCCAAATTTATGGAAGGGTCCTATCCGGAGAATGAATGCAGGATTCAAGTCTTTGGTCGGCTTGGATAGGTTAAACCCTAGAGATGTTGTGAGAAGTATATAAAGACCCTACTTCTCCTTATTTCTGATCTAAATTCTTTCATACATTAACTATATGCATGCAATAGAGATCTAGCAAGCAATCTTGTCTTCAGGCAATCAATGAACAAGAGTCTTGTGCAAGAAAATCAAGATCATAAAGAAATACAAGGCAATTGAGGGCAATTCAAATCTTACTATCATCAAGCACCCAAGATGTTTTTCTTCATGGATCTAGCTTCTTTCTCCATTTGAGGCCAAGTAAAGGAGTTTTCAAGGAGAAGTCAATCCATCTCTCTATCTTCTTCTTTTCTTCTTCCCATTTCAACATTGGCAAGTGGCAACATTCCTCATACAAGGTTTTTTCTTTTCATGATTTTATTTTTATTTAATTTTATGTTAAGTTAAAATATATGGTATAATCATATTTGATCACATTGGAAGAGGTCCATGCATCATGAAGGTTTGAGCTACTTTATTTATCAAATAAGATCACTGCCCTATGTTTGCATACTTTATCTTTTTTATATTTCCAAGTTGATTCCTAGACTGGGGTTTTACGGAGGCAAACCCCTCTATTAAACCTTATTTCTAATTTCTTTGTGTACTGGTATAGGCCAGGAAGCTATAATTGCAGATGTAGATTCTACATATCTTGACACAGGTCACAGTAGAATTGGGAACACATTCACCATGTACAGAACATCCCAAACATTTCACACCCAGGTGCAAAATGTTCCAAACATTATGAACCCTTATAAACATGTTAAAACTTCTAGGATAGGTCACAAATAGGTTACAAAGCTTAAAGATCTGGAAGTACATGTATTTCCAGGATCCTGACAGTCAGAAAAACAACAACAAAAACAACATATCCTTATCTCTTTTCAAGGTACACACATTTCATCTTTATTTTTATATTCATCAATTCTATATTTCAGTAGCTTTAATTCATCTTATCTCAATTTCCAAATAAAAACACAAAACACAACACACAACACACACACACACAAAAAAAAAAAAAAGAGGAATACAAGTCGTTAAGACCCGAATCTTGTACTGGCATCACTTCATCCTTTGTTGTGGTGTTGATCCAATTTGACTTGAGGATGCTTCATATTCTGAGTGTACCCTACAAATTTGAGAAGAACTTAGCTCCTATTAGGTGGTCCCCATTTTCCAATGTACAATTATATATTATCTTTTAAAGAATGCTTTCCATATATTTTATTTTTTGACAAATTAAACTTGTTTTTAATACTAATAATATTGAATTCTATTTATTTATGTGATATAAAAATATTATAGAATTCGTATGAGTAAACTATAAAATTAATTTTGATTATCAAATTAAATAATATTGTAAAAAAATTAATCATATTAATTATCTTTATAATACTAGCATTGATATTGTCAATATTTTACCTAAAAAGACATGTAAATATTGAAGTTGTTATTTATATAAATTGGAGACTTGGATCTTTTAGATGAATGGTTTTTTAAGATATCTTAACTACTTATTATAATTTTATTTTTTTTTGATCGGTAAAAGGCCGAAGCCCTGAAAGTTTTTTATTAATATAAATAAATTTTACAGTGTGACCCCGCTCGCTGCAGGCACTGGTAGGAAAGAGAGGGGTTGAGAAAACCTCCAGCCTTTCCCGGGACCAGTGGTCCTATATTTATACACAATTACATGGGCATACCCATGACTCGACAGTAGCCAAGATTTGTTGGATACATAAATACCGTGGGCATACCCACGTCTCGACATTTGTCGAGATTTATGGAAATGATAGATACATAAATTTCGTGGGCAATCCCACTGCTTAATGATTTCCTATGAATTATTAAAATTACACTCTTTTAGTGGGCATACCCACCTTTTTGTAAAATCTTACAAATGCTGCTTTTAATGAGCTGTCTCTAACCTTTATCCAATGATTTTGTAAATTATCGTTCTTGAATCTGCAATGGCCGGATGCATCAGTTGCTCTATAGATATTAAGCCTCTATGATTTCCTCACTCTGTTCTTTAAATCTTTAATTAGCTGGAATCCCTTTCTCCTTACGAATTTTAGTACCTGTATCATAAAATAAACACCACTTCCATCTACAATGGTTATCTTACATCCACTAATA
>MU226074.1:1812135-1824684 GCA_018584345.1 Thuja plicata
TGTGTGTGTATATACATGTGTGTAATGTGTATACACACACACACATGTATATACACACATGTGTGTGTATATACACATTACACACATGTATATACACACACATGTGTGTATATACATATTACACACATATATATACACACACGTGTATATACACACCTGTGTGTGTATATACACACATGTATATACACATTTGTGTGTATATACACACATATATGTGTATGTGTGCATATAAGTGTATATATACACACGTGTGTGTGTGTATATGTGTATATGTATGTGTGTATGTGTGTACACAAGTTAAAAATATATATTGTTCAAATTAATTAAAAAAATAAAAAATAACCTTTTATTCCAATTCCACATTATGGGATCCAAACGCAGAATAGCTTATTCCAGCTTTCGTTTTGAGCATTAATTAATTCCAGAATAGGCCCTTATTCTAGAATAGGCCTATTCTAGATAAGTTAATTCCCTGTGCCAAACGGGCCCTAAAAGCCTGGATAATTTAATTTAATAAGAGTTAGCATGTTAAATGCTATTAATAATGAGTATGAGTAAAAATTAATTGACAACTTACTTATTATTAATTGATATTAGAAAAATTATATTTCTAATAAATTTGAGTAATTAGTTTTAGGCAATGGAAGTCTAGCCCTTCTCCTTGTCTTTAAACTTTGGTAATCAAGTAAATAATGATTATCCCACTTTACTAGTCCCCTCATAGGCACTAATTGTGTACACTTTTAACCTCAATTTAGGTGGTTTCCTAATCATTAGGTAGGAGATGATTTATTTAAAAAGATAGGACTTTGTAGAAAATTATTTTATTTTAATTAAAAATGGTACATAAGTTATAGTAAAATTTTTATGGGCTGATGGAACTATGAGTGGTGTAAGATGATCTTGATTTTTCCTTTTCTTGATTAAATTATCTTTGAATTAAAATTTTTTACTTATATATCTTATCCATGACGCTATACTTATCCTCTCAATAACGTGTCCAATGCTTACTTCATGAAGATTTTGGCTCTAGTTGTTGTTGACCCTACTAAAAATTCTAGGTAATATATAGAATATATTTTCAAATTCTCATAGTAGTTTATAATTTGATAGGATATTTTGGATTCATTTGTCTTAATCTTTTTACATCAAATTTTTAGATCACAATTAGTGATTGATTATTAGGATGATGAGTAAAATAAGAATGGATTGCAAACTTAGCTCCATAAACAAGTTTCGATGACATTAATGTGAAGACGAGGCTTAGAATAAAGAGGGAACTAAGCAAAAGAAAAAAATAATCAAATATGTTATAATATCTACATACATAAGAGATTCAAGATTATAGATAGTAAACTGGAATGATTCTGAATTTTTTTTAATGGTTTAATTGATAAAAAAGTTGTTTGCATTTAAGATTGATGTCCATATTTCATTTTTTATTTATTTTTAATTTTTAAGTAAATAATCTAGGGTCGAAAATAGATTTGATGCTCCATGTATTATTGAATATAATTTGGTAATATTAATATACATAGGTGTAAAAAATAATAATTTTAGACTCTTAACTCAAAAAATAATTATTGCAACTAATCTTTTAATTAACTTATATTAACTATGGATGTCAAATTTGAGTAAAATAGAAAGTTAGATGCATAATAATAAAATAGTACTCAAACTCAAATAGGAGTTACATAATCAAGCTAGAACAAGAATGTAAGTAAAATAAAATTGTAAAAAAAAATTAAAAAAATAGGAGAATTATATAGGTCCATTAGATCTTTATGATGCACTCCAATAATTGAAGGATTGATATGTGGATGGTCTATAATTTTAATTTAATGAAAGTGATAAAATCTTAGTAGAATGACTGATGATCCCCATGTCCTTTTGATAAGCCTTCTCAAATAGGATTTCTATGTTGTGCATGGAGAGGTTAGATTGATGGACAAAAATAAGTGCTAGGGTTGGTTTGCATGGATTTGTACTATCAGCTCTTTAAAAGTGGTAGAAAGAGGTAAGATATGTTTGATTAATAGATGATGTTTCCTTAAATACAACATGGTTTTTATATATAATAATGCTTCAGTTCACATATTACTCGCATCCAAGCAACACACAAACAACTAGGAATGTCATTTTCTTTATATTGCTTGATGCCATCAACCAAGTTTACCTAAACCAATTTGAAATAGGTCACACTAAAATATTCCTATGGTGGTAGGGAAAGAAATGAGGACCACCTCGCCCAATACAACATAGTTTGCACACATCAACACACTACACAATCTCAGAGATCTTTTGTACCAATGGATAGTATCTATATGTTACAATTCAAATGCATTGATCGAAGCACAATGAACATGTCCAAGATAGGATTGATAAAAAACAAGAATTCCATAATATATTGCACACTAAAAGGGCCCATAATAGACACAAATAAGGATAAACATTTAAATAACATCTTTCGGTGAACACTTCTACTGATACACCACTATAGATAGCCAAAGAAAAAGTGAGCCATCTAAATACATTAGATATGTCGACATCAATGATAACCATTAATGACAAAAATAAGAATATCATCAACCTCACATTCTAACAATATCCCCCTTTGTCATTGATGGCAACATTCATCAATAACAAAGAAAACATCTCACTATTCTTCTCCCTCTTTGACAACAATAACAAAAGGGTCAAACTCCCCCTTACTGACTCACTCTGCTCAGCCAGAGAGGAAGATACCAAGCATTGATCTAGAAATAATTAGACATATAATGGGCTAGACCAATGCGCACACTTGTGCATTTATTGAACACTAGGAAGGGGCAAAACACCCAAATTCCCCCTTAGATACTCAAAAGTATCCATGATCAAAGGTTTTGTAAATATGTCTTCTATCTGCTCCTTTGTAGGAACATACTCAATCTTGGCTTTATTTTCCAACACCTTGTATCTCAAGAAATGATATTTGATAGATATATGTATTGTTCTATAATGATGCACTAGATTCTTTGAAATATTTTTAGCACTGGTATTATCACACATGAATAAAATTGGCTCATCAAAAGTTATACCAACATCCTTCAAAGTTTTTTGATAAAGAATGCCTGAGTACAACATGAGGATGTTGCAATGTGTTTTGATTCAATAGTGGATAGTGTTACAAAATCTTATTCTTGCTTGACCAAAAAACCCACTAGGAACCAAGAAAATAAGCTCCACCACTAGTACTTCTTTGGTTATCCAGACAATCGACCCAATATACATCCGCCTAAACTATTAGTGTGAAATTTGAATTTTTTGGATACCATAATCCAAACTCTTATGTTCCCTTCAAATATCTGAAAATCTTGTTTACTACCATAACATGTGATTCTTTCGGTTCTTGTTGAAATATAGTGCCAAACATACTGCATACATAATATCTTGTCTAGTAGCATTCAGATATAATATTCCTCCAATCATTGATCTGTACTTACTTGCATCAGCCTATTACCAATCAGGATTGCACCCGCAATGCAAAGTTAAGAACTCTGCAATCTTGTTGGAACATGGAAAAATTCTCACTCTTGGGAATGAGAACAAATCTCTGGATCATAGGCTGGCTTCCTCTTTTGATGCTCACCTCAAAATAAATTTGACTAGAAAATGGTTTAAATGATATGCTTGTATAAATGGAAAAAAAACTAACACTAGAAGGTGATGCACCGATAATAAACTTACAGCAAATCCCACAAGATTCTTCAAAGACGATGAAAGCACAACCCACTTAGTTAATCCCTTCAAAAATTATTCTATGAAAGGCTTCAGTATCAATACTAAAAGAGGAAAACACTTATTGTTTTGACAATTCAAATGCTGAAATCTTGAAACAAAGTCATAAATCTGCACCATGGGTTGTTATATTCTTCATTATAATCAAAGGAATATTGATCAAATAAAGGCATTAAATGCAATATCTGAATTCAATAACTCACAATCAATGATGAACACAAAAAATAAATGGGAGGAACTTGGTCTCTATATAAAATCTTTGAAATCTGCAACAATATGCTCTAATACAATGATGATCAATTTGTGAAAATGCAAAATTGGCAAAAAGAATGAAGTCCTAAAAAAATGAGCTCAATATGCAAGATATAAACCCAAAATATGAAAGGGTTGGATGCATGAAAAAATCCTTGTTTGTGCAAACTCCAAGAAACTAAGGTATAACTACAAGAACTTCTCCAAGAAGACTAGAACTGATGTGTAACTCAACTCCCCCTCAAACAACTCAAAAAGGTCTAAAAAAATGCATATAGAGTGGGTCGAATGCAAGAAAGAGCTCCATAAAAATAGGTACATAACTAGGTGTAATGGGAGTCTAACTGGAAAGAAAGTGCCCTCAACTGATAACTAACCCCAAAATGATCTCAAATCTCTCCAAAATTGCCTTTGAACTAAAAAAATCCCTCTGAATCTCCACTGAAAAAAGAACTCTGAATGAACCCTAAGTCCAACTCTAGTTCTCCCATTTGCATAAGAATGATTAATAACCATTGTCTCATAATTTTGACAAAGTAGCTATTATCATTAACAAATTGAAATCATGCAAATACCACATTATTTTATAACTCTACATTTAATTTATTTAATATTTTTAATAAATTGTGAAAAATCACTATTTAATAAATATCAAATATTTAAAATGAAATATATAACAATTATAAATTAGTGGTACAATATTATTGTTAAATTATATCTATCTTTATATTAATAATTAATAAACATGTTGTTTATTAAATATTAATATTAAGATTCATGTTATCCTACAATATAACAAAAACCACTTATATATTATATACTATATACATTAAATGATATAATTTTTATTAATGCATATAATATATAATAAATAATATATAATATGTAAGTGACAATTCCTAAATGTAAAAATACTTCGGTTAACCAACAACAATATGCCTTTGTATATACTTTTTGAAAGGGTGAAAAAACCCTAGTTTCATATCACTCTTCATTTTGGCTCTTCCTAGCTCTGGAGACTTCTTGGCGGAAAGTTTTGAGGGCTAGGGTTTTCTTGATTTTCAGTGCTTTCTTGAGATATTTTATTCAATTTTATTGTAGAATCTTAGGGATTTTATGGCTATATCTGTTCTTGACGTCCTTCACAAATATTTGCTACATGTATGCAAATTTTAGCAAAATGAAGCCACTCTATCTTTTTCTTTCGAGTCATGGCTCATTTTCCATTGTTGTATTTCTTCTTTGAAGTTTTTTGGTTCTCTTTGAATTGAAACCCTGTTATTTTGTAGAGAAAAAATTGGGAAAATAAGGCTGCTGGTAAGGGTTTCATTGTTGGAAGTGTATGTTGTTATCTTGCACATTTCTGGGTATTGTTGATGAATGATTTAAGTTCTTCATATTTGTTATCACAAATCTGATAACAAGATGATGATGAAGAATCTAACAAAATAATGGTCCACATGTAATCTCAATTGTAATAATAAATAAAAAAAGGTTTCCTAGAAAACCATTGTTATATATTCACTCCATTTATGAGGATTTTTCCACGCGAAAACTTAATTGGGTCCATTCTAGACAAAACCCATGTCTTAGATTGTTGATAATCATCCTCATCTGCCCAAAAAATATAACGCAAAAATGAATGCCCTTATTTTTGGTCGGGAATATATCTTATTTTTCATTGATATTGGGTTGTTCTGTAGACTTAAACCAAAACTCACTAGAGTTCAATTATTTAAATGTTAGTTTCCCTCCCTTTGTTATTTCTTTCTGGTAAAGTCATATTATCATCATGATGCTTTATCTATAGCAATAATTTTACTCTTGAACTATTGTAATTGTCATGACAAGGTGTTCTCGTGGATACTAATTTCTCTTGTTGAGGCATTTAGAACTATTTACGAGATATTTCTATGTATCTCTTGAACTTTGTGCTATCTTGATGTAACAAATGATACATACTTTTCATTATTTCCTTCACCCTTAGATATGATATGCCTATTGTCCTTTAAGCTATTGCTCCATTAATATGAGCATGCTCTTACCATAACAGTTGTACCTTGTTAATTTTACATATGTTTATCATTTCACATATAGTTGTATCATGTTATTTTCTTTTTCATTAATCAATGTACCCATATTTATCATAATTCCTTTATGAGTGTTGAAGTTGTTTGATTATTCTTATTAAGATGGAAGGGTTCATGACCTTGAATGATGTCCCTTCAATAATTGATTGTCCATTTAAATCATATTGTCACTTTGTAAACATAGTAATTGAGCTGTCCTTAGTGAAAAATGAGTTAAAAGGGTTCAGATCATAATAACTTGTCACTTTAATATATTTTACTCTTATTGATATGTGTTTCTCTGAATTAAAATGGTTTATGTTAAGGAATAACACATCCCTTTAATAACTCATCTATGTGTGCATACTCCTTGTCATGCTAGGCTCAACCCTTGTGGGAGACCAGTCGACCCCACATGGAGATAAGTATGCACATGTACTTGTATCTCCACATGATACAAACATTGTTAGTATAAAACTTTTATTTCAATTTACTTTTCCCTTCCTTCTTTCTTTTATGTAGTTGATAGTGTTTATGATCAACAATCATTTTATGGAGATTGGTGTTGTATTTGTTATTTCTTAGTCTTTCAAGACTAACATACATCTCTTAACTCTTGTATGTACACCTGGGAATGATGATGCTTCTACAAATGACACCTTCAAGTACAACCTATCCATCTAAATAGGCAATGACAGATGCAACCCCCTTTCTTTAGTTCTTAGTTTATGTTCACGAACACTTCCATCTCTTCATTATTTTGAGCACTTGCCCATAGGTTGTGTGGGATTTTTTTTTATTTCTTTTGCATCTTCAGATTGAAAATGTACTATTTACTATATCCTCTCTCCTAGAATAATAATAAACAAATTTTCCTTCTATTTATTTGTCACAACAAATATTGGTAGTGTAATTATCAGTTGTTTTGTACTTAATAGAACATAGCTTTGAACACTTATCACTTTCAGTTGTTTCTCCTTTCAGTTAAAATGCTCAATAAATGAATATTTGATATTTAGGATAGAAAAACAACATACTTTTCATAAAATTTTCTTTGAATCTCAAACTAGAAAACAACTCCAAACTGAATTGTATCTTGGCATATACATCATATCAGAAAAAATTAAGTAAAAATGAACACCTTTACTAAGAACAATCCTAGTTGATAACAACTCTATCAATTGGAGCAATGTAGTGAAAATTGGTAACACAGCCTTTGTTGAACCATCTTCCTTAGTTAACTTACATCTAATAATGATAGGAGTACATTGAAGTTTAGAACTCTCCTAACATAACTTCTTCAACAATTCCTTGACATACTTGGAATGAGAAATGAAAATTCCTTTACTATTCGAATTTACCTACAACCCAAGAAATAAATTAAACTCACCAATCATGGACATATGAAATTCCTTCTGCATCTCCATTGAAAATTTCCAACATAAGTAATCTTTTCCTCCAAAAATGATTTCATCAACATTAACTGCACCAATCAAAATTTGACCTGAATATTTTTTGTAATAAATATTACTATCTGTTGATCCTTTATCAAAATATTTTCTAATCATGTATCTATCCAATCTGTCACACCAAGCCTTGGGTGGTTTCTTCAATCCATACAATGCCTTCTTCGACCTGCACACAACATCCAAGTTCCCTTCTGATCAGAATCCTTCCAACTATTCAATGTAAACTTCTTTCATTTCTCCATTCAAGAATGTTGACTTAAAATCCATCTGATAAACCTTGAAATATTTGAATGATACAAATCCAAGAAATATTTGAATAACCTCCATCCATGCAATATAGGTGTAAGTCTCATCAAAATCTATAATTTCATCCAGCTTGTTTTTGAAAACCCACTTAGTACCAATTACATTCTTGTCAACTGGTCTAAGAACAAGTTTCCAAGTTTGATTCTTCTTTATTTGATCAAGTTCTTCCTTCATTTATTTTACCTAGTTATGATAATTACATGCTTCTTTTACAATCTTAGGCACAATTTCTACAAGTAAACATAACAAAACTTTCTCTTGTGCTTCTCTACTTCTAGTAATGACTCCTCTATGCTTATCACCAACAATTTGATTCTCAGAGTGATTTCTTTGTATATACCTTGGTGTCTTAGTTGTAGATTTCAGATCTTGCCTTGTTTCTTGATCTTTCTTGTCTTCCTTTCCTCTTTCCCCTAAATCATAATCATATTCAATGTGTTTTTCAAGAGCCTTCTAAAAATCTTCATCAACCTTCACATTCATACTTTCAACAATCTTATTTACTCTCTTGTTGTAATAGCAGTACACTTTTCTCTTTGTAGAATATCCCATAAACATAGCTTCATCTTCTCATCTGGTACACTTTTCTCTTTTTAGAATATCCCATAAATATACCTTCATCTTCTCATCTATTGAATTTTCCAATATCGTCTTCATCTTTCTGAATCTCGCAACTACTTCCAAAAATATTCAAAATACTTCACTATAGGTGCTCTTGCATGCCATAGCTCATATGATGTTTTGACATACTTTTTCTAGTAAAGTAATATGTTAAGTGTGTAGACAGCTATATGTACTACTTCTCTCCAATAAACCTCTATTAAAATTTATCCCTTCATTATTTTCCTTTCTTCTTCTTGTATTATTTGATTCATTCTTTTAACTGCACCATTCTATTGTGGTGTTCTAGCTGGTGAAAACTATCGAGATTGATTCCTCGCTTCTCACCAAAATTATCAAACTCATTAGATGTAAATTCACTTTGTTTATTAGATATCAAACATATGATTTTCTTACCACAATCCTTCTCAAGTCTTGCCTTACAAATCTTGAACTTATCAAACACTTCTGATTTTTGCTTTGAAATGCAACCCAAGTCAATCTTGAATAATCATAAATAAAGAGTATGAAGTATCTCTCACCTTGTAAACTCCTTATTTAGGTAGGACCACATAGGTCAGTGTGTACTAAATCTAGTAAACTAGTAGATGCATAATTTTAGCATTAAATGATTCTCTTCTCTACTTCCCTTCTTGACATCCTTTACAGATAACATTATCCGGTATAGAGAATATGGGTATTTCTCTTACTGCACATGATAAATTGATTCTTACCAAGTTATCAAAATTAATGTGGCACATCCTCTTTAGCCAAATCCAACTATCATTAGTATGAGAGAGTAAGAAGGATTCCTTCTATAGCTCCTTCAAGTTGGTACATTTTCCTTCCTATCATTTTTCCAACTACAATCACTACTCCTAATCTTTTATTAATCTCACATCCTTCATTCTTGAACACAACATCATAGTCATTCTCACACTTGTATCCAACACTCAAAATATTGTGACACAAAACCTTCACATAATATACTTTGGTAGTGTTACCTTTTCCATCAAAAGTTATTTAACCTTTACTAACAATATATGCTCCCTTATCATCACCAAATCTAACAGAACCACCATCATATTTCTCAAGTGTTACAAATTTACTTTTATCACCAGTCATATAATTTGAACAACCACTATCAATCAACCATTCATTCTTGTTTGTTCTAATTACATACATAGTAGTCTCTTAATTATTATCAATTTCTAGATATTTGTTAGAAATGGGTAAGTGCATGTAAAGACGGGGGACCAAAAAGGGGGTATAAGATGCCACTTTTTTTTTTCTAAAATCAGAAAACTCTAAACTTCAACAAGAAATTGAGGATAGTTACACCCAAAATTTTAAAATGTGACAAAATCTAGAGTTTTTCTACTCTGAATCTAGTTTCGAAGCTACTAATTTATTTTACAAATGGTGGAGATTAAGGCCCTCAAAAAGGGGGAGCACAAAAAGTGGTCCTTTTTTTTTGTGAAAAACATAACATAGCGTCTGGTGTGCTCCCCCTAAAATGTTTAATTTTTAAAAAAAAAAAATTAATCGCTATGGTGAGAAGTTATCTAACACCACCTAGTTTATCCTAGATTTTTGTACTAATTTTTTGATGAAAGTGTGATTTTTTGCCATTTTCTGAAGTGGACACATCTTGAAAACGTGAAATTTATGTGTGCTCCCCTAGAAATTATTGAAAATGAATTGAAAATCAATTTTTTTTTAAAGAATGTAGAATGGAGCCTAGTTTCAAAAAATGTAATTTTTTTCAATATTTGATGAACGAGCCAAAATCTAAGCCCAAATGAATACACGTTGGTTTTTGACAAAAATTGGATATACTTAGAAAAGAAATTAGAGATGAAAAGCTTAACATAATGAGAATTCAAAATAAATTGCATGGTTAGATAGCTATCAAAGAGATCTAAAATATCATGCCATCTAATTTTATCGTTATTGAACCACATGCAAACTTGACGAGGACCACACAAGAAAAAATGTTATCTTTTTCTAGGTTTGCTGGAAAACACGTCTCAGACCTGTTTGAATCCTCCAAGCCTTTGGGTTGGAACTCCAAGTAAAATCCAAGCCTTAGGCTTGGTAAAATTCAATGTCATTAAAAGTACACATGTCGTATAGGGCACACACGCTATAGGGCATGCGCGCTATGCAAATTTATTGTTTCCATAGTACGTGCGCCCTATGTAAACCATAAACATTCCCTAAGGGAGGGACATACAAAGAGTGAGAAGGTGGGGGAGGGAAATAGAGAGAGAGAGAGAGAGAGAGAGAGAGAGAGAGAGAGAGAGAGATCTCCTCCCTTGTTACATCCTCACTCCTATTGTCATTTTGTGTGTCTAACATAGGGTGGGCGCCCTATAGTGTGTACGCCCTTTTTAAGAACACATAAAATGGTAATAAAGGTAAGATACTCATGAAAGATGCCCACTTTTAACTGTTACTGTCTTATTTTTACAACCTTCTTGATAAATATTCACTTTTCATGGTTTTGAAGATCACAAAGAAGTATAGTATATCAATTTGCAACACTTTTTTGTTCAAAAATCAACATCAAAGTGCGAAAGTCAATCATTCTTCACCAAAATTGATCCATTGAGGTAAGTTTTTTATTTTTTACATGTGAACTGTGATTAAAGAGTCTTTTTTGTTTATAATTGCTATGATATGGATTTGTTGAAGCAATAATTTGACATATTGTAAAAGATTTATATTATAATTTGTCATACATTTCTTGTTGATCTCTAAGTTTTGTTGATCATTAGTGTCCCACACTTAGTCATTTATCCAGGTAGGTTAGCCGGTCACCACTACAGCCAAGCTATCTAGTATAGGCCAAGCAATCTGGCATAGTTGTTACTGAGCAGATAGTGATTGTTGAGTGACTTGGAAATCAAGCAAAAGTTTATCATGTTCATGCCGAGCGCCAGAGTTTCAATGTGCCGAGCAAGATAGTTTTTGACATACATGTTTGGAATGGCACAAAATTGAAGGTAAACCATTTTGGGATGACTTGTTCATACATTTAATGATTTCAATGGAGTTAATTACACATTAATTATTTGATCCCAATGCGTTGCATGGATCCAATCAAAAAATTGGAATGCCTAAGCAGCATAAGCTTTTGTTCTTGATCATTGATCTAGATCTAGTCGCCAGATTCATGAAGTATATAAAGATTGCTTCTTAAAACCCTAAAAGAGTAGATGTGAGAGAAGGTGTATGCGTACAGAGGGATGTACTAAGGGTTATTTTGATAGAAGAAGCATAGATCTAGCAGAGTGAAAGAGTAGTGAACAACAGAGAAAAGACATATCAGATTATTAGATCAGAGAAGGTATTGGAAAGAGGAGATCTGTTATCAGCATCAGAGTGCATAATGAAGGATCAATTCTTTAGACATTCTAACCAGTGTATCAGGGGAAATCTCTTAACAAAGTTGTTCTAACGGAACTTTCTAAATATCTTATCCAAGTGCTTACTTTGGTGTAAGTTTAAATCCTTTTGCAAGGTAGATTGTAATGATCTAAAGCTCTTAACCGGGCGGATCTTTAACCAGGTATATTGCATATTATAATCAAACTTTGTAGCCCTAACATGCACACTTTATTGCTATAGTAGTGAAGATATTTGTGGGTGTCATCCCCACCCCAGTTTTACCTTATTGGATTTCTGGGTTACCAAAATCTGTTGTCTTGAGTTATTTATTTACTATCTGTAAAGGAGAAAAATGATGTTCGTGGATTTCTGGGTTACCAAAATCTGTTGTCTTGAGTTATTTATTTACTATCTGTAAAGGAGAAAAATGATGTTCGTGGAATAAGAGTGTTTTGATACTCAAACCATTTTTCACCTTACATTTAATTTTTAGAGTGGAGGGAAAGATAAGATATTTCCCTTTGTTCTCAAATGCACAAAGGAAGGATCCAAATTGATCAACCCAAAAAGGATTAATGCATAAATGAATCAATCTATTGGAAATAAGAATAAAGAAGGAGATCCTAGGTTTCCCTCTTAAGATGTGTGTTGAAATGGATGTGATTGTAAATGTGTGATAGATT
>MU226074.1:1825358-1843833 GCA_018584345.1 Thuja plicata
AGGAAGACTTGAACACCTTGAGAGCTTGAAAACATGTAGAACAATGGATGCTTGAACAAAATCTTGGCTAGAGCTTTTTGCACTTGGAAGACTTAGTTCGCTTGATGATGGTTAGAGAAAATGAGAGCAGAAGGCTCCCTTTTATATGAAACTAGGGCACAATCTTCTAAGGAGGCCTACATAGGATAATTAAATCATCATTTAAGCCTTTACCCCTAGGAGAGGACCTATATTAAATATAATTTAATAATCCACGCTTCAGAGCCCAAAACAGCCAACCCGGAAGCGGGAAGAAACTTTTTGCAAAGACCAACAACCCGGGAACTACAAGGTTCTGGGTTTTGGAACCTGGGACAGGGTCAAGGTCAGCCCTATCCTAGGAAAGGGCTGAGGTCAACCTTGTCCTAGGGCAGGGCCGAGGTTGACCCTGTCCTAGGAGGTTGACCCTGTCCCTGTATCCTAGAAACAAAGTCCTGCAACCCAAAATGAAGAAATAAGTCCTGAAAATGGTATAAGGAGGAGCAGATCATGGGGGATGATGTAGAAATAGGGGGATGATGTAATGGAGGTCAAATACATCCCCTAAGGATGGATAAATTCTCTTAACATGGAAGTGCTTCCATTTTAAGATGATACACTATCATGGATGCTACTAGTTGATAGTTCAATTACATTTATGCATGGTCGTGGATCAGTTTTATTTTAAAGGATAAAATTTTAAGATCTTATTCACCCCCCCATCTCAGTATCTTGATTTCCCATATTGTATTTCCAAAAATTGGTATCAGAGCTCAGTTCTCCTACCAAAGGTTTTAATCAGCTTGAGAGTACAAATCTTGAGATGGAGATTTACAAATTGGGTAAAGTCATAGAGAATCAAAAGATTGAAATTCAGCTATCATTACATCAGCTTGAAACTGTAAGACATGAGCTAAAGAAGTCCTTGCAAGAAAGAAAAGATTCATCCAAACAAATGAATGATACACATTATCAAAAAGAAGACGCTACAAATCCATTTAAGAATGGAGACTCTACGGAGAGCGATGCAACAATTGCAGATCTACTGGAAAGGAATAATACATTGTGTGAAGAAGTCAAAAACCTGAAAAGAGAAAAAGAAATGCAGACAATAATACTATGTGAAGTAGTGGAAAAAAAGAAGAAAGATGAAGGTGAAAAAGATATGGCTGAAGAAGACAAAAGAATGATGACTGTCAGACTTGATGAAAGGACACATGAAGTAAAAACGATGACAAACAATTAGGTTGACATGGTGAATCAACTGCTACTTGCAAATCAGGAGATCAGTAGGAAAGACATGGAAATTGTGAATCTGAGATCTAAGAACAGTCAATTGAAAGATGAATTGAGATCTGAGAAACAACTGAATGAAATATTGAATAGACCTAATGAAGCCTTGACTCATTTTAAAAACTTGATGGAAGCATCAAGAAGATCTAAAGATTCTTCTGGATTAGGTCACATTAAACAATAGACATCTACTCAGAAAGGAAAATCATCTAAGATTGGTGAAAAGAGGAATGCAAAGTCAAAGAACAATAAGCCTGTATGTAATCACTGTGGAAAATCGGGACACATAGCAAACATCTACCAAAGCAAGAATGGTAAGTCCAATCCTAAACCTAAGTTCAATGGTTATTGATTTAACTGTAAGAATTTTGGAGATCAAGCACATGAATGTTGGGCAAAGGAAAACAATGCACCTCGCACACCTAGATTCAATGGCAATTGTTACAACTGTCAAAAATTTGGGCATAGAGCACAATATTGTAGATCTAATGCTAAAAAAAAATGGACATCAAAGACACAAGAAAAAGCACCAAGGAAGGGTAACACTTACAATTGGTATTATAACACATGACATAGCTGTCATTACTGTGGTGAGTATGGACATGTTCCAGAAAACTGCATAAAGACACATTTCAGAGGTAAATCTAAGAGTTGGATGAATGGAAACCTAGTTTGCTATAACTGTTTGAAAATTGGTCATACTAGAAGAGATTAAAAAACAAGGGGTACTTGCTCCCACTGTTGAGTAGATTAGAGCACAGATGAACCAGACATGGATAAGGAAAGCAAAACCTAGTAGTAGTGAAGCTACTGAAGCCGAGGTCACCCAATCCAATGGATCAGGTGATCCCACCATCACTAATTAAGCAAAGAAAGATATGTAAGGAACTGTGTTTATATTTTATATCTTTTATCAGTTCCTAACATATAAAAGTGCAAAAGTCCATATCTGCATATGTTAAGATGCATCATGACATATTTTAAGTTATATAGCGAGCAAAGTCAAAAAGCACTATAGGTACTGTTGGTACTATTTCCTATTTAGGGTGTGTCTTATAAAATCTTGAGGTCCCATGCCATTCATGTTATCCAAGGGTTTAAAATCATGGTTAAAATTGTTCTCATGCCACTGCAAATTCTGTTCTAACCCTTGACCTAGTTGAAAATGTTGAAAAAACCCTTGTTTCATGTCTCCTAGTGTAATTTTGGTCATAAAAACCCTAAGCATTGAAATGTCTTCTAATTTCATGTTACCTTTTTCACTTAAGTCATGTCTCAAATGGGTTCATTTTAAAAGCGGTCATGTGTATTAAAGTTGTCAATCCTAACACCGGGGTCTCACATTATTCCCAAAGTCCAAAGTCCGCTGAGGTTTTAATTAAATTCAATATATGTCGGGCATTTTTTTTTTTGATTCGATGGATCACTTAATGGCTTAATCTCTAAGAAACATGACATCTATCACTTAAGTGATTAATTCTAAGTGACGCGTGTGCTTGGAAGCAATGTGGGTCATGTCACAGACAACATAAAGGTGACTAAAGTTTGAAAAGATCTAATGGTGGGCTTAATTTCTTATCTCCAAGATGCTCGACATCTATCAGTTAAGACATTAAGTGGTGTTGACATCTGGTAGTTAGTGGACCTAGATATTGAGAGCTGGCGATGATTAAAGTACAGTTAACTTATTTTTCATCCAATGCTTGGCTTAATGGCTTAAATTCAAAGTAATTGAGATCTAAAACCTAAGACATTAAGCTGTGTTGATGCGTGTCAAGATGATGATGTGTAGTCCACTAAAGGTGAAGCTGGTCACAGGATAAAGTTTGGAGAAGTTTGAAAAGATTTGACAGCTCACTTGATGACTTACGGAAAATTTGATTGACATCTATCACTTAAGTGATTAAGTCATGATGCCAGGTGTCCTAGGTGGGTCTGGCTGAGGTTGTAAGGGTCCTGTAAAGTGCTGTTATCGTGTTAAAGGCATGGCATGCCAGAAAGAATCAACAACCGACTTAATCACTTAGAAGGCAAACTGATCAAGATCTAATGGGTAAGCGATTAAGTCTGAGCGACGTGTGGCATAAAAGGTGGTTCCAGTACAATGCAAAAGAAAGTGTAAAAAGATCAGATGGTTAACTTAATCACTTAGAGGTAAAGTGAACAAAATCTAATGGACAAGCGATTACGCAGTGCTGACATGTGTCCTAGGTGAACAATTGTTTCCAGGAAAAGAAGAGGGCTGTCAGATGAAAGAGAAGTTGTTTAAGATCTATGAACTAAATTCAAAGTTATTAAAATAAGTTTTAGTGAGTCGTTAAGCCGTGAGTTTGAAGTAGGAAAATTGATTGCAGAACATGTGGCCACTCCAGTCAAATTCAATACAAATGACTGATTTGATTGAAGCCATAAAAATGGTTAATTTGACTTGAAGCCACAATAATTTACCAAAGTAATTTGAGAAAAGAACATAATTGCAGAGATATTCAACTCCTCACGAGAGAATTGTAGAATGGGAAAGTCATCTCTAATTCAAAAAAATTTAGGTTCCTAGTAAGATTTTCAATTCAAAAGGCTTTCAGAATTATCATTTCAAAATCCAAATTTCATCTCAGCAAAAAAGCCTTAGGTTCATATTGGCCCCTAGGATTGAACTTTTAGGAGAGGTAGATTATCAGAAAAGAAATGTTAGGGAGGATCTGTTGCAATGATTAAAATGATCCATGGGTGATGCAACCCAGATCAAGAGAATAGTTCCATCACATCCCTGTTT
This sequence comes from Thuja plicata, assembly GCA_018584345.1. Classification (NCBI taxonomy): domain Eukaryota; kingdom Viridiplantae; phylum Streptophyta; class Pinopsida; order Cupressales; family Cupressaceae; genus Thuja; species Thuja plicata. The sequence goes on from MU226074.1 coordinate 1,829,443, forward strand.
CAAAATAGGACAAGGCTTGTATGACTCAGGTAGGTGGGCCAAAGATGTTAAAACTTGTCTAAATGGTCTAACTCTGTTTAAAACTGCATACAGCCAAAGAAACGCTCCTACCCTAGATTGTAACAAATGGGACTTGGATGTAGGAAATTTGATAGTACCTGGGGTGTTCATGGATATAGATTTATTTACCCTGATAGCCAACACCTATGAAAAAGTATCCAGGGTTGTTAGGGATATACAGGGAAATGTGCTGTTGACTGTCTCAGCTAATCAAATTAGAAGAATTTTCAAGTTGAGTGTTACTTCAATACAAATGGATGATATTGACTTTGAATATTTTAAGGAAGTATACTAGACCCAGAGGGAGTATTATAGAAATGAGGCCTTAAAAGGATACTTTAACAACATAGGTGACTTGATTGTAGTAGGGCCTAAAACACCAGAACCATTTAAATTAGATTATTTTTAATGGCAAGGCCAATAAAATGTATAGTTCCCTATGCCAAGTCCTAGGAGAAGATGAAGAGACAACAATGCTTGTCCATATAATGTTCATGGTGGTTCAGATTCTACATCCCCACCTATCAGTAGTTTTTGACTATGTCTCTTACATTGCCCAACAAACGCATGAAGGTTTGGCAGGTATCCAAGACAACAACATACTTAAGCCAATGGGATGGTATTCCCTTATGATGCACATGTTTTTGTTCAATAATTATGACTTCTTTGATGAAGAGATAGACCTGACTAAGTTCCAAGGTGATGAGGATTTACTTGTTCAGATGTGGAGTGCTGATCTATCATGGGATAGAAAAGAAGCCAGTTATGTATACTTTGACATGGTTTTTGCGACTAGGCTTAGGTCATTGTTGTGCAAATATAATACCAGGATCCATACAGACATGATGAGGTTGCTAAGACCAATGGAGTTTTCCCCAGAGTTAAAAATTTCCCACAATTGGGGAGATTTGATTTTATATCGTGTTTCTACAGTGATAAGGGTTTATAGATTCAGGGGAACCCCCAATGTTCTGTCCTATAGAGTGAATTTAAAGATTGGAATTGCAGAGGTTTTGAGACAATTGGGTAGATTACAGGAGGAAGCCCTAACAGGAAAAATGAAGGGAAGCATTTTCCCTACTCTTACAAGAGCCCATCATTTCATCATAGTAAAGGGTGGGTGGGCACATTTTGATAAGTATTTTGAACCTTACCACTTAGCAACATTTGTATCCAGGTGTGCAGACAATGAAGATTTTATAATGCGCATGTTCAGAAAAGAACCAAGTGCTTAACCTTAGAGCACTAGTTTAATTTCCCTAAGGATATTATTAGAAATTTTTTTGATCTAGGTGACCAGGAGGTTAGGAAAGAGAAATGGCTGGTGTACAAGAAGTCTTTGGACTTTGTACACAATTTTGATAAATCTTATGATCCTTTGAAGTAATTTTTCCCTTGGGCCAAGAAGATTGAGTCCCTAATGGTTTTATTTGAGGGAATCATGTAGACCCTTAGTTAGAATAAATAGAAGATAATGGAAGCTGAGCCAGAAAAGGCTCAAGCCATCTTGAGAAAACTTTCACAAGGAAGAGTAGTCCCACTAGGGAATTATGTGGTGTACAAGAGGAGAGGATACACTACTATCATGCCCAAAGTTGATAAATCTTCTGAGAATAAAGGAAAGAGGCCAACAAGTACTAGTGCCCAAGAGATGCCCTCTCCCAAGAAACAAAAGGTGGAGGGAAAAGAGAAAGAGAGTGAGTTGTACTCTCCCTCCCAATCCCCTATACATTTGGATGGCCAAGCCATTGCTGAGCAATCATTTCAAATTAGGAACACTAGAAAAGTTTTTGTTACTGCCAAAGAATTAAAAGGAGTGCCAGAGGCACCTAGGAATACAACTACTGATCTCACAATGGAATAATTCATAGGTAAAGAACTAGATCCGGTAACTAAGTAGGCTAATGAGGAGTTCTTGTCAGATGACAAATTTGTCAAAACTAGGGCCTTCATTCAATTTCAATGGAGAACTCAGATTGATTCAAGTTCAAAAATAAATGCCAAATGTTGCAGGAAGATCAACCAAATCATGCCAAAGATGATATAGAAAAAGAGTTCAAGCAGGAGCTAATGTCTAAATTTGACAAAATCACCCTTGAAGAGGGTAGAGAATTGGTCAAGGAAAAGGGAGTCCTATCCTACCTCAGTAGGACTTGGCTGATGCAATGGTTTTTTATATTCTCTCCGCCTGATATTTTGTCCTATCTGAGAGGTGTAAATTTTGTCCTATAGCTTAGTCACCCTAAGCTTGTTGCATCCTTATTTTGTAAAAGGATTCCAAGATGACGAAGGCTATCTATAAATAGCAAGTTGTATTATATTGTAAAGGATGGTAAAAATAAGACTAAGAGGTAGACTCTGAATGGTGTCTAAGCTTTAGTTTGAATGAGTTTGATTGTATTGAAATCAAATTTTTATGAATAAAATACAATGGAATCTCCATTTTGATACCAATGATGTCTTTTTGCATTTATATTTTAGCTCTTGTATGTTTGATTTGTAAGGCATCTTGAATATACTAGTTATAAGGTAGCTATGTTACTGTTTGTAAGTTGCTTTCAAGGAAGGTCTAAATCTTGCAAATAGTTCCAGAGAGTTAGGGTTTATGCAAGAATGTGATACAGTGGTGTGAGAGTGAGAAGATAGTTTGTAAGGCATTCTATCTGAGGTTTTATTTGTATTTCCATTGATGATCTTTGGTGTATGTATATTTCATTCTGACTCTATGGTTCAGTATTAGGCACTGGTCAATTTATGATGAATTGTTGTTATCATCAATCAAATATTAATCAATATTTATATTTCTATTATTTCAAGTACATGTCTAGATAATTGTATGAAATACAGTTCATCTTAGTGATTCCTTAAAGAGAGAATCAATAGGTTAAGCTTCCTAAGCCAACTGGCTTAAAAAGAAGAAGGATCATGAATCCTTAATCCACTATCAGACTTAGTGAGAAATAGTAGTCTATTGAAGGTACACCCACCTAGGTTTGTGGAGCCTAAAGTGTAGAAGGATGTTTCATCCTTGTTAATTAGCCTTTTTGCTGTGAGAATCTAGATTGGGAATTAAAGAGTCAAGAAAGCATTTATTGCTCCATACTGATTCTATAAGAAAAAGAGCTAACAAATTGGTGACTCTACTAGGGAGTATTGTGATGTCCTGAGAGTCATGTTCATGAAAGAGTTTGTCCTAGCAATACTGATAATTAGTCCATTTTTCCTCATAGTCCTAAAGGCAAGTTTATACTGTCTATCTGTTATCGCACACTGTTTGAAATTTTTGATCGTAAAAATGATATGAATCTTGTCTTAGATAGAATGACTGGTGATTGCAAAATCTTTGGTTTAATACAGTGTATCTTTTTCAAGGAAAGTTGCTGAGTTGATGTGCAGTAATATGAATAGTGAAGGAGCATTTTTATAAAATTTCTAAGTGAGGAATTAGCAAGAAATCTTATTCTCTAAGTTTCATCTTGACTTATTTCTAAAAGGGAAAATCTGAGTCAGGACAATATACTCAATCTTTATATATTTTTCCTTTGAAAAGAGGTGGGGACTCTAACCTCTATGTACTCCAGTGTTGCACATTAAACATATTGAAATATTTGTTTGTTCCGTAAGATGAGTCAAAAAAGAAATATCAGATCACACTTCCAAGAAAATCTCGAAAAGGATGTTGGGGAGGAACTTCATACACCTCAAAGGAAATAGTGGTCCAAGAGAGGGACATAGAAGCATGATTCCCAACATGCCTCTAAAGGAAGGGTGGAAAATCCTGTTCCAGAAAGAAAGTCATCTTCATCTGAAGATGCAGGACCCACTAGACCAGTTGATACTTATAGAGATAATGACAATTTTGATCCCTTCAGGGATGGAGAAAATACTGATATAGGTTTCTTTCCTACAGAAGAAAATCTTGCTCCACCAGAAGAGACCTCTACCACTGAAACCACTTCCTATGATTCTGATAAATTTCAAGATTAAATTATGGTCTTAAGAAGGAAAAAGAAAGAACAAGAGAAGGAAATAGCTAATGTAGAGGAGAAACATGGACATAAGATATATGAATTACTATTGGAAAGGGAATAGCTCTTAGCTAAGACTAGAAGGAATGACCTTAAGGCTAAGAGCCTAAGTCAAGAAGTTAAAGGTTTGAATCCAAAATTGTTTGGCAACCTTGATAACTTGGGGAACAAAATCCCAAATAAAATACCAAATCCTGACAAGGATGAATTTGAGAAGGAAGGACCTGTCATTAGGCAATTTTTCCCATATGAAATTGAACAAAATGCAAAACTTAAAATGACTACTAAGGATGCCCCTGGCAAAGGTAAGGAAAAGGTTGTCAGTGTGACCATAGATGAGACTAAGAAAAACTTGACCATCCCTATAGGAGCATCCCAGGTTGATCTTGAATTGGAACAAGCTAAAAAAGCCAAAGAGGATTTGGCTAAGCAACTGGAGAAGTTAGAATTAGAGGCTGCTATAGCAGATATGAGTATGAAGATAGCTTTTCTACATGCTACTACTAATACTTCTACAAGTAGCTCTATGCCAGTTAATCATGGAACACAGCCACAAAACCAATCTGTTGGCCCAATCCCAATTAACCAAGGGGGTGATCCTAAGGTGCAATCTTCTAGTTTGAATTCAAATGTTAAGAACTCTACCCAAATGCAAGTGCTCAGCCAGGTGGTCCTGGCCCAAGCATTCAAGCTACCAACCCTAAGAAAAGTGTTCCTCCTCCCATTCAAAATCAAGGAGGAGTTACTAGACCAAGTGGCAATATTGAACTTGGAAATTTCCATAGAAGGCCTGTCCACATGAACAGATACAAAGCTCTTTTCTTTGAAGGCATTCCTGGTCACCCTAATGTGACCCCCAATGAGGTAAGAGATAAAATCCCTAAGTTCACTGGAAATAATGTTGTTACTTATGAAGATCATCTAAAAGCTTTTAGTGATAAGATAACTGACTTTGAGATTGAAAATGAGGATGTCATTATGAAAATTTTTGTTCAATCTTTAACAGAAGATGCTAGGGATTGGTTCAGAATTTTACCTAATTATAGTATTGCTTCTTGGGATGAATTTGTAAAGTCTTTTAGGGAACATGTAAATTCTGGATACATGTTAAATGAATTCAATAACATTAAGAAATTCCCAAATGAAAGTATGGCTAATTTTAATAGTAGATTTCAGAAGGCCATGAATAAAATTTTCCATGTCTTAAGGTTAGATGAAGAAGTATGCCTTACCACTTATATCAATGATGTTGATGGAAAAATGTCTTATCTACTCAAAGATAAAAACCCTACAACATTAAGGGATGCTTATAAAATAGCAATCGATATTGAGAGTAATAGCAGGGTATTTGGAAAACTGGGGAACTGGGAAGACAATAAGATTTGGAAGGAGAAGGGGTCAACTAATAAAAATATCAAAGAAGATGATACATTAGATAAATTAGTGAGTGCAGTGAAAGACCTTGCTGCCAAAATGTATAAAAATGATAGAGGAGGGTATCGTGATAATAAGTATACTAACCAAAGATTTGAAAAACATCCTAACCTGAGAGACTACCCTTACAAGACTAATTGGAATAATGGAAAAATAGTCCCTAATAGACAAGATAACCCAAAAGCCAAGGAAACCCCAGATCCCCTAAAAAGGAATAGTGCCAACTATGTTGAAAAACACTCCCTGGTGTGATGCTTGCAGTATGCGACATTCTTCCTACTAATTTGTAGTATCCTAAGCTCTATTTGATCAAACATAAGAAAGAGAACAAGAAGGCCATGTTATCAATATGTTCATAGTAAAGAAATCGTACCCATGGTTTTCTGATATTGCATCATCTTCTGACAATTTATGTACAGAAGATAATTCCTTTTTTAAAAATCAATTACAAAATCCACCCTATCAAAGTGATCAGGATGAAAATGTTTCACAAGCAACTATAAACACAGTGGGAAGTAATAGCTTACATTCTCATTTCAGAACTCCCACTGATGATGAAAAGAGGTCTCTGATTGTTGCAACAATTAATCAAACATGAAATGCATATAACCTAAGAAATAGAATAGTGCAACCAGCTCAAGGCAAGTCTACCCTTGTTTATGTCAGAAAAGACTCACCTCAAGTCATTGAGGATTCTCATGTCAAGGAAAGTAAAAATAATAAGTATGAAAAACAAGTAGGATCTTCTTCTGATCATGTTGGAGATAAAGAAGAAAAAGAGGAATTAATACCCTATGATAAATCCAAGAAGGTGAAAAAGATGAGTGATATGCCTTTTGAACTACCTCTTTTTGACATGAAACATGCTCTGACCCAAATGAAAGTCTCAGTACAACTCATGGAAATATTGAAAATAAAAGAACATAAAGAAGCTGCTCTAACACTTCTAAGAGAGATAGATCATGTACCTGTTCCAAACCAAGAGAAAATAGCTCTGACACCAAGTGATAATAGAATAGATTTTCCACAAGATAAAGGAAAAGAAAAGGGAAAAGAATTTTCCAATATATGCATTGGAAACATAATCACCCAAGAACAATTATTTGTTGACCCATTCTATGTTACCTTAATGGTAAATATTTTCTTGGTGAAAAATTTCATGATTGATTATGGAGCTACAACAAATGTGATGTCTTATCATGTCATGAAGGAATTGGGTCTCCAGGTCACTACATCTGCTGGAAGTTGTTATGCCATGGATAACAGGGAAGTTCTAGTGGTAGGGATATTGAAAGATATTGAGGTGAAAATTTTTTCTTTCACTAAGGCAATTTAGAGAATGGATATAGTGGTAGTGGACACTAAACCATATTACGGTATGCTTCTGTCAAGGAAATGGGCAGCAACAGTAGGTGGGGAAATGAAATTAGATTTGTCCTATGCCACTATCTCTATAAATGGACCTAAGGTCAAGTTGTACAGAGAACCCCGATCATCTATTATGGTGGAGGTGGTTCCACTTTAGCAATTAAATTGTTGCATAAATGTTGATATGGAGAATTTTACTATTGAAAAAATCAAGCCACAATTAAAGAAAACTCACCCAATTGTGGATGAATTATTGTTGCAAAAAAATGGGCTCTGGAAAATGTACTTGTTGTGGGTCCACAACACACACCCCATTTTAGGTCCTCTGACAATGGAGACCCCCCTTTCTTTTTTGTCTTTACCTCCTTTCATCGTGTCCGCCCCTCATAGAAACCCAGTCAGCCACCACAGAATATCGTTGAAACCCAACCATAGGAAAGGAGAACCCTTTTTCAGCCTTTAGGCCCTTTTGGCATTTTGGAGGACTTAGGTCCTCCGAAATACCAAAATGGCCAAAAGGCCGAAGACCAGACCTTTCGATGATTTTGGACTCCAAAAACACTGAAATGCCGAAAGGTTCTTGGTCCTCCTTCGGCATTTTTGGCCTTTTTGGGATCCGAAACCCTGAAACCGTTGACATTAGCCCACGGGTTATAAAAGGGGTAACCTCCTTTTTTCATTTCACTCTGTGTTTTTATGTGTGTGTGCTCTCGCAAACATTTTGTCTACTTCTCCTCACTGACCACCTCCTCTTCCAAGCCACCTGGTTGACTTCCCTTTGCTCGATCATTCAAGGTAGGCTCTCTTCACCCTTCATCGCTTGTGCTTTTGGGTTTACTTAGGTTTAGGGTCTTTTCGATGCCCCTAGTGCCTTTCCAGCCTAGGGCACTTTATTTTGTCACCTTTTCAGGCTTCTATGTCTTTGTGCATCGACAGGGATGTCCCTCCCTGTCGACCCTAGGTTTTTCTAGTGTCATTAGGTCTAGGTTTAGGGTCTTGTATTTTTTTTAGTCGCGGTGCTTGGCATAGTTTCTCAGCCTCTGAAAGGCTGAAAATTGGATCTTCACTTTCACCAAGTGCCATTTCAAATGTTTCGGCCTTTTAGACATCCAAAAGGTCCAAAAGTCTTAAAAGCCAAAAGATAGACCTCTGAATTAGTCCATCCAGGTTCCTCACCATGTTTGGATGATTCAGCGTTCTTTGGAAAGCCCCTACCAGTTCAGTGTCTGAAACTCCAAAATCCCTGATAGACTTGGCCCTTCCATATGCCTGTTCGCACTTTCAGACTTTTCGATCTCTGAACTAGTTTTTGGTGTCCAAAACACCGAAAGGATTGAAACTCCAAAAACATGCACTTAGTTGTTTTTATTTAGCTGTCCTTGTTTTCTTTCCTAGTTTAAATTGTTTTTTTGGCTTCGTTCAAATAAGATACTGATATTTTTCTTTCTTGCAGGAATGACTGAACCCAAGATAACATCCCCAATGAAGTATCAATATAAGGGGAATCCCCCTAGCTCAAAGGTGGGGAAAAAACACAGCGAGGTAACTAATACCAACATCGGGAATGTGGATTGGAATGAATTCCTAACTTAGTGCTCCCAACTAGCAAACAGATCTAAGGACTATACCTCATTAGTCCTATCCGGGCTAGTAAATGTAGCCACACACCCCGTGGCTGTTTCATCTTCAGAATTGATTATCACCCTAGCTCATCATTATAATTTAGATAAGAGGGTGATAGTAAACTTTGAGGATTAGGTGGTGCTATACATCAGGCCGGATATCATTGAGGAAATCTTTCACCTTCACAAAGGCATAGACAAATTCTATGACTTCTAAATGGAAAAGGGGACCAAGTGGTTTGGCAATAGGGAGCAAACCGTAAACGAGATGATGAATAAAGAATACCTCAAGCAACCACTTCCCAAGAACAAAGTGGACAAGATAGACCTCAAGAGAGGTTATATGAAGGATGATATCCAGGCATCTATAACAATGATAAGTAGGGTGTATGGGTTACCACAGTCCACCCAACTTGAGCACTGGATGATCCTATTGATAGAAAGGATCCAGGAACAAAGGCAAGATTCAACTTGGGCACCATCATCAATGACAATCTAGATGAGCAATTGATAGCCGTAAAACATAACCCCAAGTTTTACATGAGCACATACGTAGTGTATCTACTAGCTACACGGGCAAATTATCCTGATCTCACCAAGAGGGGAAGTCTGAATGATCCAAATGCATGGCCCCATCTTGTATACCCAAAGATGGTAAAAGGAGCAAACATGCCAGAGGATTCCCCAGATTACAGTATAGTCAATGATGCATTCATATTCATAGTCATCTAATCTATTGAGGGTGACTTTGCTAAAAGGATGTTAGAAGAGGTTGTTGCTAAGTTAAGGGCCATTGGGGCCTATTTTTTCTAGTTAAGGATGTTCACATATATCAGGATAGCCGGGTCAACTTTGCAACCAAAGAAGTTGCTTAGGTACCCATCCAACTGGATAATCATATTGGAGATAGCCAGGCAGCTCGCAAATGCATACGAGCACATAAAACATAAGAAGAAGCACTGTTGGGACTTTCCCATCTCTTTGGGACCCTATACACTACAAGATATGAAGGTTTGCAAATCCCTTGCTTTTGAATGGGATGACTGTCCCTTATAGCTTTACAAGACAATACAAGCCCACTTTGATCCTATATGTACTTATAGCCATATCATCAGCAAATTCTACGTACATGAGCCACATCTGGAAGATCATTGGATAAACTATATAGATGATCATAAGGTCAGGATCCAAGATTACTGCAGAATGAACCTAGCTCTGGCAAAAGAGGTGTTGAAGGTTCCTATTTCCTCAAAGGTATGGGAATGTGATTCAGAGGAGGTCTTAGAAGACATTTACACAAAAGATAAGGTGTATGACCGACCAATCATGAATGCCAAGGTGGACAAGGATGAAAATGATGAAATAGACTTCAGGGCAAGGCACGTGATAAAGACCACTATATCTTGGATCAGGAAGCCACATCAGATGAGTCTGATCCTAGTGAAAACATTAATGGATCCCTCAAGGAAGGTAGAAAAATAGCAACGAGAGAAATCAATAGCTCCTAAGTACAAGAAAGATCCCCCTTAGAAGTCTAGGACCGTGTATGGTCATGAACGACCAGTTGAATATGGCTCTAATCCAAGGCCCAAGAAAACTAAAATGACAGGCTAGATTGACCCACTAGTGGGGTCATCACAACCCCAATCAGGAGAAGGCTCATCTACCTCTAGTCAAACTTCCTCCAACACTGAGAAGAAAACCTATAAGATAAAGAAGAGTTCCAAATCTCCATAGTTAGAAATAGTATAAGAAGAGCCTGAGGAAGAGGATGCAGGTGAGCCCCTAGTCAGGAAGAATAGGTTGCAAAAGAGGAGAGAAAAGAAGATTACTAAGAAACATAAAGAGGATCCCAAAGAATAGGATAATCCTTTGGATGCATTAGGATTAGATGAGTTCATGCTTTCTGATTTTGAAGGAATTGAAGGCTTTTCAATTCATGGCCAAGATACACACACTGGGGGACCACCACTCATACAACCCTAGGTAGCCCTCACTCCACCACCAGTCAAGTTCACCAATCCTTCGGTGAATGTTTCTGTTCTGCCAATAAGCTCCCATTCTACTCCAGGGCCTAAAACCCAAGACAGTGGGGTAACTCAAATTTTAGCAACAGACAATGTAGCTGGAGGGAGTTATTTTTTCACTCCACCACCCCACATACTTAGTCCACCAACCTCCCTACCAACTCCAACACCTACTCCTACACCAAATCCACCTCTGTCTACTACCACCATCTCCTCATCTCCCACTCTAATCATACCAACACTTGTTCCCTCAACATCAATCCCTCCAACATGTGCCACCCAGGTTTCTGGAGAAGTTGTGAGTGCTAAAGACACACCACCTTTCCATACCATGCTTGAGGCCATGACCGGTCTGAAGTCAATTGTATCAATTGACACTTCTAAGGAAGAATCTCAGGACAAAGAAGGGGATAATGTGGTAACTAAACAAGGAGAGACAGAAGGAGAGAGAGAAGAAGGGGAAATGGATGTAGATGCTGAAGGGGAAGGAATGAAAGATGGAGGGAATGAATAAGGAAAAGGGCAAAAAAAGGAATCAGAAAAAGAAATAGAGACAGAAATACAAAGCCTCACTTTGATCCTCTAGGTTGCACCATATGAACCTGTGACTACATCCGATAAACCTACTTGGTTTACCAAGGAAATACAACCTAGGAGAAGAACCTATACTAGAGAATTGGATGGAGAGGACACAAGTATGACATCTATGAGACAAGCTTTCCACCAGGTATAAATCAATGCACCTACAAAGATCATGTCATATGTAACTCAAGACACTGGGGGTCATTGGAAAGCCCAAATAGCTATCCCTCCCCCGAGCACTTCTCAGATGAAAATTTCATCAGAGGGTTATACATTCAATGAGGTAGATTTGAGTGAACCTACAAGAGAAGGGAGAAAAACACTAGAAGCTTTAGGGATGAAGCATGCTCTAGGGTTCATGAATAAAGATGAAGAAACCATCAAAAATTTAACGGACCAAAATGAAGCCTTAAAAGGGTTCATCCAAAATATGATGGGTCCCATTGACCCAAATTGTTTAGAGGCTTCACTACAGGCCATGCTTGATAAAAGGGCCACACCAGATTTGCTGGTAGGTTTGACTCCCTCTTTTATCCAAGCAAGCGCTGATTGGATAAATGACTTCAAACAATTCAGAGAGAAGGCAATCCCATCAATATTTAGGCCATATAGGACCATATTGGTTGAGGTTAATTCACTCATCGACTTGGTGGAAGATGACGGGGGTATGGATGCAGAGGTAGTTAAGTGGCAAGCAGCTCTCCAAGATTTGGAGATAATTCAAAAACAACGCTTCCAAATTTTTGTAAAAGTCTATGAGGGAGAAGAATTGAATAAATTTGAGACTTGGATCAAACAAATGACCAAAATAATTAAGGTCTACAAGAAACACCAAGCCCTTATAGATGAAAAGTGGGAGGAGGTAATAAAATGGATCAAAGATATAGATACCTTCTTCAGAAGGGTCGGCCTCAACGTCTACCAAGATGAAAGCCAACAGGCTCTACGTCCCTCCAAGGAAGTGGTCCAATAGTAAAGAGATGATCTGGCTAGAGTCAATACCAAGGAGGCCTTGCAGCAACTATTCTACATGAAAGATGAAATAGATAGAATGTCACAACATGAAGAAGAGATCATGTTCTTCGCTTCTGAATTGATTATCTTCAGAAAGAAGCAAGAATGAAGGGTCACTAAGATAAAAAGAAAGGAGATAAATTTTGAGGAAGTCCAGGAGATAGTGCAAAGGCTCTGGGAAACTCACCCAGAGGTCTTCATTGGATAAGGCTCCAAGGTTAAATTACCGGGCAGACCGGGCAAGATTTTCAACATTTGGCCAAAATTTTGCCAAGGAAGAGTTTTCAGGCTTTCGGCCTCTGAAATTTTGGTTTTTTGGCCTCCCAAAGCAAGTAGTTTTCGGCCTCCTCAAGTTTTTTTGGTCTTTCAGCCCACAACAAGTCCAAACTTTAGGGACCTCTAAGTTTGAAGATTTTAAGGAGCACCTGGGAAAGTTTAAGGGCATTAAAGTTTCGGGGTAGAGGTCAGGGTCTAAAAAACTGGGGGGTTTCAGCGAGGGCACTTTTTTAGACACCAGTTAGACTCCAGATCATATCCGTGGGCAAATTGAGTTTTTTTTGGGAGGACTAAAGGTTTCCTATCAGTTCCCACTACTAGAAATAGTTCCAGGTGAAGAATGCAAGAAGCATCCACCAAAATCAAGAGAAAGACTCCCAGCTCATAGAAGGAAGTCTCCTCCTTTCCCTCCCTTGTCTAGCAGATTTTTCCCTCTTTGCATAAGAAAATGGATTGTAAATGGGTTTAAGAATCCATGCAAGTTACATAGTATATGTTAGTAGTGGTTTACCTTCAGCAAAGTTCTAGTCTTAGTTTTATTTCTTTAGTTTAGACTCTCTGATGCCCTAACTCTGAAAATCAAAGTTGTAGATCAAAACTCTATATATTATAATTAAAAAACAATGTAAAGGGCCAAATTTTTAAAACAATAAAGATATACATTGGGTGCTTCATTCATGGTGTGTGAATTACTACTATCTATGTGAATTTATTGAATGTATGCTTGCATTATTCTTTATTTTCAGAGAGCCCTTTGTGTTATTATGTTTCAAATTTGTGCTACTTTTAGTTGGAGTTTGCTGTCGTATATCTACCTTGCTATGATGAATGCATGGAGGAGATCATCTTTGGGATTAATGATATATATATCTCATGGGTGTGCACATCTTAGTGGCTTCACAATTTGATAGATTTTGAATATCTTGCATGAGTGAATACGTCTTCTCTCCAAACACTTGCATCCGTGGAGTAGTGAATTGTGACTTGGTCTGATTTATGCTTCGTGGGTTGTTCCAAATCTCTCCTGCATTTAATTTGCAATGAAGGGTTTATGGTGATTTATGTCCTTAGGATTTCACTTTTCTCACAATTTGTTTTATATCTCATTACCCTTCCCTCTTTAAAATGCTGTCATTAATTCTAAAAATTACCATCTTGAAAACAAAAAATTGCATTTTATTTACAACACCCATACTTGTTAAAATGGAAAATACCAAAAAAAAGAGAGAACTAACAATATTTTTTTATTTTTCTATCTTGAACGTACTAGCAAAGGCCTCCTCATGAACAAATCACATTTATCTTCAACTGAGTAACCAAGCAGGTTGTGACCCGACCCCAGAGAACCTTGGGAATAACTCAGTTATTCTTTCAAGAGAGGAAATTGAATCTCGAGATCCTAGCAAGTTGGCTTGTGTCAAAACAATGCTCAATAAAAGTGGCACTAGAAGGAGGGCCTCAAGACCCAAAAGCTAGATAATATTGGATCTCTCTCTCTAGAGAGATTCGAGCATGTGCTTAGATAATCTCTGAAAAGAGGTGAGTTCCTTGAACTCACTCACCACTAAAGGGCTTGCAGTGACAAGGGAAAAGCAAAAGGTGAATCTTCTCATCACCTTGCCACACCTCGAGATCCTCTTGGACAGAAATCACACATCACTGCCCCAACCATTACTATAGCCATCAATCAAAATCAAAACTTACCAAACCAACATTTGCAGCAACCTTGTATGATGGCCTTTTTTGCTAACACAACAAGCTCACCTTTGAACTTTATTGGGCAGCTCCATTAGTTACCTAAAAGTCTAGAGAAATTTTGTACATGATTCATATATGGAAAATCTAGGATAGCAAAAGAACATATTCATGCCTTCAAGTAAATTTGTAACGGTAAAGAGATTTCCCACCAAGACGTTGTCTGTCATCTCTTCCCATTGTTAGAAACACTGAGAGGGGGGGGGGGGGAATCAGTGTTTATCT
>MU226074.1:1843889-1951502 GCA_018584345.1 Thuja plicata
ATCAGAGGAAAACTCTGGTGGGGATTAGTACCCACAAAATATTGTACTAGGTATAATGAACCTGTTAAAGTTCCTTTGCCCTGTTAGAAGCAGTCTTTACAAATTAAGTATAATGACCTGGTTAAAGTTCTGACCCTATTAGGAGTCTTTTACAATAATCCTGTTAGGGGTGTATGGCTCACTGCCCAATAAGATGAAGGCTAAAACCTTCTAAAAGTATATATGCACTATATCAAAAATCAACTGCTGTAATGACACTGCTGTCAGATCAGTTCTATGTATGTGTGAATACTCTTACTCCTTTAAAGAGCTATATCATCTTCTGACTTCATTATACTGTTCCTTTGTAACTTCTACTTACATCATAATCGACTCTTGTAAAATATCTTGACAATACATACTTATATCTTCAAATCCGAATAGGCACGACCCAAAACAAATCATTAGTTGGCCTTAAAACAAAAATACACAACACTTCCAAACAAGCTGGCTCAAGCGTGTTTACTATAAAATTAATTGCATTATTAAAATATTATAACTAAAGGTGCTTAGCCATTACATTATAAAATCATACACGCTGATCAAAACTATAGTCAGCTTCCATGCTCTGTTTCCTAGACTACAGGTCTACTAATCTGTCTCTAACTTTTCTGTACTGATGTTCCATACTCTGCACATTTGGATCTAGCATGTATATACACCATAGAGTATATACCTAAGAACACATGTTCTGGTGTGATCTCTAACACGTGCGCTGATGTACTGATCTCTGTATCTCTTTGTCTACTCTATTTTCACACTTAGTCATTTTCCTTTCATGACAGAACTTAAGTATAACTTTGTTTCCATGATTGAAAACATAAAATAAGTCATGCTTCCTCAGGAAGTCAACTTTCCAAAAATCTCCCCCTTTGTCATTTATGGTAACAAAGGAATGTGGCTAAGTTATACAAAATGACTTCATACAAAAATGACTGTATATACATATACATATATAATTCTCCACATATACACATTCTATACTACTCCCCCTTTGACATTAATGACAAAGGTGTGCAAAAAACTGTAAGTCTTCAATATTATTACTCCATGTAGACTTCTAGGTACACAACTTGAAGAGATTAAATCTCTTTCTTCCAAAATACTTTCATTGCATCAACAATCTGGAGATGCGCACATAAAGCATATGTCAACTTTTCCATTTTTATCAGATCCATGCAAGGACCTTGATCATATGTCTGTATGGTGTTATCAATCTGTTTGATGTTCTCATTGAGAACTGCTAGAGATGGCGCAAGTGCATTCCTCAACTGAGTCTGCCTTATTCTAATCTTGCTAATTTCTAGTTTTGCCTTCTCAATTTTGTCCAGCTGACCTTGATAAACATTATTGCATATGTTCATATCTTGTGTGGAGTTTTCAACTGATTTCTTTATGCTATCCACCATTTCTTCTACCTCTGCTATCTTTTTAGTGTTCTCAAAGGTGAGCTTCACTCTATCCATACAGTTTGCTATGACTTTCTTTCCTTTATCTGCCAATTCCTTCAATATAGCCTGCCCAATCTTTAAGGAATTTAGATCTAAGCTAAATTTCTTTACCAAGTCATTTAGTCTCTCCTTCTTGTATTCATCTTCTGCAATCTTAGTAGTAGATTCTACTAAGCTAGTGAAATGTGACTTGAAGTTTGATAAGATGTTGTCCACATCTTCAACTGATTGTACTTTGGCTACTTTTTGATCAGTAGGCACTAAGTCATTCAAAATGTTCACTGTTTCCAAGAAGCGAGGGTTCCTCATTACTTTTTTCTCTTTTTCCTTTTCCATGGCAAGGACACTGATCTTGATTAGGTCTTCTTCTCCCCATGCATCCAAATTTTCTGAGTCAGAAGTTAACCTTGACAACAATGAGGTAGATGGTTGAGTGGATGGTGAGAAAATAGTATTCTGGCTGGTATCCACACATTAAACCTTCACTGGTTTCTCTTTTGTCAGCATCTTGTCACTTTGCATATCATCTTGAGTGTCTTCATTTATGTCAGCTTGATCATTGATGGGAACTTCATCTTGTTGTGTGACAGTATTATCAGTGCACATTTCTTCAGTGCTTTCAAATTCCTTATCAACTTTATCCATATCTTTATCACAAGTTGAAATAGATATCTTTACATTGTCAACTACTGTAGTGTCATCTATATCTTTAGCCATCTCAGAGGTTATTGTCACTATGGGCACTGAATCCTATGGACCTGTCATAGGTGCAACCTGAATTACTGGTGTTGTAACCTATTTGGGAGGAGCTGGAGTAACTTTTGTTGTAGGCACCGTTGGTGGATACATGTGTCTATCCATAAATACTTGTGCAAATTATTTTTCAGTCTCCTTTCCAACCTGCTCATACTCTTTGTTCATGATCTGAAGAGTTCTTGTCTTAGTTCGGAGATGAGGCTTTACTAGATCTAATAGAATAGCCTTCTCATCATGTGAACAAATAGGAAGAAGATTATCTAGAGTTTCCTCTCTAATCTTCATGTCCTCTTCTATAGCATGTATTTTCATGATCTCCAATATGTTCCATAACTTATCCAGTATCACTATTTTGAGTTCAAGAACAAACTTCTTAAACTTGATCATGTGAGATATGATCATAGAGTGTATCATAGTCTTATCCATCTCTTGATACATGTCATAAAATTTTGATAATGTATCCAGTCTTCCTTCATTTACAATCCTATTCTTCAAGATATTTAGAATAGGTCTAAATCCTACCTCAAGTGGAGCTTGAACATTCTTAGCTTTTCTCCGAGTAGCTCTTGAGGATGGATGACTTGTAGCCACTTGCTTCCTTCCTCTTGGTTTCTTTCTAGGTACAAAAGGTGGAGATGTGTCTAGATCAATGGTTGTAGTAGGCGCAGTGGTATTCTCCTCATTTTTCTTCTACTTCTTCTTTTGAGTTTCAACAGTTTTCTCAATTTTAACTTTAGCAATTTTGGCTTCTTTTGCCTTATCAAAATCTTCTTGTGTGATTCCATGCTTTCTTAGAATTTTGGATGTCATTATGGATGCTTTCCTTTTGTTAACAACAATTTGTAGTTCAATATCCACTTCGTCGGTCTTTTCTCTGTAAGTGCCCCATCTAGGTTCATTAGGGTCTTTAGGTGTTGATAATAAGACCTGCACATATCCTTCTAACACATGGTCTTCTACCTCATACCCTAGTGGATGAATCCACTTAGTTCTAGGCTCAATAGCCTCGATGCATGTGCAATCTGTCTCTACCATAAAGCATATTGTATCCCTGTATTTGTCAACTATCTTCTTAGATAGTCTGAACCTGCTCTGCATTTTGACCCTGAATATCTTTATATCCATATCCATTTTATCTCTTTCATTGCTTTCTACTGTGGCTTTAATAGACATCTGAGTCATTGTAGGTTTGCCTTTGTCTAGATAAAGGTCTACAACCTTTCCTACTATGTGGTGATACAAATAGATGATCAGTGATCCAAACCTAAATGTTTTTCTCCTGTCATGTTTGATAATTCTGATATTTTCAATCAACTGATCGTGAAAGACCTCACATAGATTGTATTGAGTGTTGTCCTTCACAATTCTAATACCTGCAAGGACTATTGTTGTAGAGACACTATTCAACCTGCTTGCTTGCTGAAACTTGTATCTAGGTATCATTGTCATGAGTTTAATGTCATCCTCCTTGATAGGGTCAACTGTCATTCCGCGCCTATCACTCCTGGACAAACAAACTTGCTCAATATGTTTCTTTACATCCTTGCCAATGGGAAATACTGGTCCAATCATTGGAAGTCCAGTTAACTGATGGATTAGTTCTACAGTGATATAGACAGGAACATCACCAATCCAAAAGAGATCATCATGAATTCTTCTTAACAAAATCTTTACCCATTCTGGTTCTTCAAACTCATGTGCATTCGAATATTCTAAAATAGGGTTATCTTGTAAGTGCGCAAATTCATCATTGAATGTGAAGTTCTTATTTAACATTGATGCCATATGAGAAGCTATATTATCATCTCCTAATGACTCCTTCTTATAGTATATGTATGCGCGGATATCTTCCACGTGAACAATGCCAAGCGATGTTTTGGAGAAAGCCCCTTCCACATCATCCAGTATGGATTTGAATGGATGCTTCTTAAATATAAACCTCTTCCTCTCTGCTACATCAAACACAACTGGGGTTGCCATACTTGGTGTTTTATTATGTAGGGTTTCCATGAAATCCTGAAATGATGCGATGACTAGGGCTCCATTTCAAACTAATTATCTGATTGCTCTAACTGCCAAACTGTTATGCCTATGTGCTTCAATGTCATAGTGCTCCAATACTCTTCAATTTCTGTGCTCTCAAATGTAAATGTGAAAATGATCGACCGTGAATTTCTTTTTATACAATCTATCGCATTTAATGCTTGCAACCATACATATAGATTTTCAAACTTTGATCCTGATGCAATTTAGATAATGTGTGAATGCATATAGCTATAATCTATGCTTTTAACCATGAATCCAAAGGCACATACTCAGAAGTGAGTACACCAACCGCGCAGGGGTTCTGAGCTAGAATAGCTCCCCCTAAGACAAAGAAGGTCTATTAGGCAGAAGTAGAGGGTGCGTCCATTGGGGATGCATCAACTACTTTGTTATATTTATTATCCTTCTTTACTTCAACCCAGATCTTGCTTGAATCTTTATTTTCTTTGACAAAATTGACTTCTCCTTTCTCTTCAAATAGTGACTTTTTAGGATCCTCTTGTTTCTGAGTTTTGGATCTGCAAAACCTTATGATATGTCCAGCCTTTCCAAATGTGTGGAAAATGATAGGAGGTCTGATGATATTTCTCATCATGCTACACTGCTTTGTTGTGTGTCCATTGTAGTTGCATATCTGACATGTAATGTTCTACAAATTTCTTGAGAGTTGATTTCTTTGATTACTTTTATTTATATTCCTATGATTTTGCTGAGGTTGATTTCTTTGACTTGTTCTACAATGTATAGGCCTGTGACCAAACTTATTATAGGAGTAACAATAACCTTGAAAAAGCCTTAACTCTTTGCAATCTCTTGCCAAATGCCCATGATTATTGCATGCATAAAAAGTTCTATTAACTTTCTTAATTTCTCTTTTAGTTGGTTCAGATATAACCTCTGTAGTATCTTTAACTTTCTTAGCTTTTGAAGATGCTTCAAGTGTTTTTTCTTTCTCTTGTGATGATTTAATTTCATCTTGTGTTGTACTGAATCCAAGACCTGAAGTGTTTCCCTTTTTTCTTTGCGCATTGAGCTTGGATTGAATCAAATCAAAACTTGTGTAAGTTTATCAATCTTGTCTTTTGCTTCTGTTAATTTAGATTCCAACTTCTTCTTCATGTTTTCTAATTCCAAGACTTTCATGTTTGCCTGAAGAAGTTCATCTTCCAATTGATTAATTTCTTTGCTTTTGTCTTCAATGGTGTTCTAGCTATCTGTAAGTTGTTCCTCCAGATCTTCAAGTTTATCCTTTAGAGATTTATTTTCTTCATTAAGATTTTTGACCATTTGTCCTAAATCACTTGTAGAATAATCTTTCAAATCTTTTCTTAGCCTTTTAATAAGTATTTGAGAGCCATCATTTTTCAATCTTAGTTCTTCATTTTCCTTCTTAGATCTATCAAGATCTTCAAGAGCTGCTTCAAGATTCTTTTTCAAATGTTTTGCTTCAGCTGAGTCCATGATCTCCTCAAGTGGTTAAACTTTCTTTCAGAGGAGCAGAGCTCTGATACCAATTGTTAGAAACACTGAGAGGGGGGGTGAATCAATGTTTATCTATTAATTATATTTTAGCCAATTAAACATATATCAAATGTGCATCCAAAGAAACATAACAAAAGAACACATAACACATGATATGATTACAGAGAACCTTAATCAAAGGAAAACTCTGGTGGGGATTAGTACCCACAAAATATTTTACTAGGTATAATGAACCTGTTAAAGTTCTTTTGCCCTGTTAGAAGTAGTCTTTACAAATTAAGTACAATGACCTGGTTAAAGGTATGACCCTATTAGGATTCTTTTACAATAAACCTGTTAGGGGTGTATGGCTCACTGCCCAAAAATATGAAGGCTATAACCTTCTGAAAGTTGATATGCACTATATCAAAAATGAACTGCTATAATGACACTGTTGTCTGATTAGTTCTGTGTATGCGTGGATGCTCTTAGTCCTTTAAAGAGCTATATCATCTTATGAACTCATTATACCATTCCTCTGTAACTTCTACTTACATCATAATCGACTCTTGTAACATATCTTTACAATACATACTTATATCTTCAAATTTGAATAGGCGCGACCCAAAACAAATCATTAGTCAACCTTAAAACAAAAATACACAATGCTTCCAAACAAGTCAGCTCAAGTGTGTTTACTATAACATTAATTACATTACTAAAATCTTATAACTAAAGGCACTTAGCCATTACATTATAAAATCATACACGCTGATCAAAACTGTAGTCGGCTTCCATGCTCTGTTTCCTGGACTGCAGGTCTACTAATCTGTCTGTAACTTTTCCATACTGATGTTCTATACTCTATGTGTTTGGATCTAGAATGTATATACACCATAGAGTATATACCTAAGAATGCATGTTCTGGTGTGATCTCTAACACGTGCACTGATGTACTGATCTCTATATCTCTCTATCTACTCTGTTTTCACACTCAGTCATTTTCCTTTCATGACAGAACTTAAGTATGACTTTTTTTCCATGATTGACAACATAAAATAAGTCATTCTTCCTCAGGAAGTCAACATGCCAACACCCATATACCTTGGGAGAATTTTCATACAATTGGTACCTTAATTTGCCATGAGGGTCTATCTCAGTATGGAATGACTTTGAAACCAAATTCCTCAATCAATTCAAATTGTATGTTGATCCTGTTGTGACACATCACCAATTCATAACCATGAGGAAAGATCCTAATGAGCCCATTGCTATGTTTAACCATCATTTTCACAAAATGTATCAAAATTTGGAAGCTCCTTACACTATACTAGATGAGGCTATCATACAAGTTTACCTAAAGGATCTAGACCCACTCACCTCAATCTTTCTAAGAAGGCTTCCCTCGGCAGATAGAGATACAATTGAAAAGGTGTATAATTAAGCCATCACTTTCACTCAGCAAATGGACCCACAAGAAAAAAGTTATGTATCTGCACCCATCATAAGTAATCTTGTGGTCCCACACCCATTTGTAGCAAACAATCAAGCCTTGGCCAACCACTTGCCCATGCAAACTCCTAAACCGACACAACCATGTACAACCGTGCCTCCATCTATTACTTATCCAGGCTACGAAGCTCATAAAATAGCATTTGTAGAGTAGAGGGTTGTGCCCCACAATGAGACTGATTCTCTCATGGCTTCTGAGTTAGACGTCGTAAAGAAGACTTAATCACAGCTCACTAGCGAAGTTACCCGAATGAAGCTAAACCCATCCCAAAATAAATGTGGGTACCAACGAGTGTCTACTAGTCCAAACAGATACCCTTAGAATCCAAACAGGGGTTTTAATACATATAGAAACAACAACATGCAAGAGAAACCATTTGGGCAGCAAAGGCCAAATCAGCCATGGAACACTAGACCAAATAATGGTAGCACCCCAGCAAATGATGCCAATACTTACGAGGCTTCAGAGGCCAATTTTGTCGGGGTTCCAATTAAGCATCAAGACAATAATGGATATGTGAATAACTCCCAAGACCATTATACCCAGAATCCAGAGGGGGCCCTGGTGCAATTCAATAGCATGGTGTTCGATTCATATGAGTCTAGAAAGGAAGGAAGCTCAGAAGCTTATACAGGAGAAGATGAGTTTGTGTTCCCTTTTCAAAGAGAAAATGAACCTGAATATTCCAAGGTGCATGCCTTCCAAAATGATCAATGAAACTCATATAACCTTCAGAGTAGAAAGGAGCCCCTCACTGATGGCATACCTCAAGGAAAGAAACTGACTCCACCAGATCCTTGGGCTAGTAACAATCCCATACCTCCAAAGGGACCAAATACTCCCATACCTCCTACAAGTACATATGATAGCTACTAAGGAAAGGCCTGACCAAATGACAAGTACAGTGCAGTGGATGAACTCAAGAAAACTCAGGTGAACATCTCTATGTTTGAACTATTGCAGGGCTGCCCATCTCAAAAGAAAGCCCTTTTAAGATCCTTGGATCATTCAAAACCTGGCCCGTCAACCAACAGCATTAGGGTGCCCATGTCCAATGTCAACACATCTAAGGCATTCCCAATAGTATTCACAGATAGGACAAAGGTCCCACCATTCCTACTCAACCTATAGATCTTTGGAAAGAACCTACATAATTGCCTAATCGATTCAGGAGCCTCATGCAATGTCATGCCCCTATCAATTTGCCAGAAGTTGGGGATGGTTCCCCAAGTAACAAACCAGGTGGTCATACAATTAGACAAAACTAAGGTCAGAGTAATTTGTGTGCTCAAAGACATACACATCCAAATAGTTGCAGATCCTCGGATAGAAGAACACAATGATATACACATAGTGGACATCCCTGAGACTTAAGGGATGCTGCTAAGTCGAGAATGGACTAAATGCTTAAGAGGGTGGATCTCTATAGATTTCACCCAACTCTGGCTATCTTGGAGAGGTTTGAACAACCAGATCAACATAGATGTAGAACCAAAGCTAAAGAGGATGATCACCAAATACAATGCCCTAAATGAAGTCTTGTTCACTCAAACTGATTTGGGCATTTATCGATTGGATGATGTTTTCATGTTTCAAATCCGAGAAGGCAAAGAGTCAGACCATAGTCTTTTCCAAGGTCTCCTAGAGCTGAAGATTGGTGATGACATCTTCCAGAGTTTCATCAATAGCACAATAGCTAGCCTATGATACCTGGGTCAAGACACAGATCCCAACATCTTATTGCTACCTGGATACTGCCGATTACATCAGGCTAGTCATTCCAAGTTTACATGCCCCAGTTCTCAAGAAGCACTGTCACAAGTGTTGGATCAAATTGCCAGACCAAATGAGCCACCAACAGCACAGACAATAAAAGGAGATGTACTTGGGATAGAAGATGGGAACAACATCACACTAGGTATGGACAACCTAGAACTTGCAAATAGTCCACCTCAAGATCAAGATAGTGGGTCAGATCTGGAAGATAGAAACCTTGCCTTGAACATGCTTAGTGACTAGAGTACCTCAAATGATGGAGCATGTCCCCTTTACAAGGGAATACTGGAAGATAAAGATAGTGAACTCCTCAAACCTGGGCATACTCAAAATACAGGAGAATCAACTTCTTTTGACAGCGATGGAGAGAGGGGCCAAAAACCAAGGACCAAGGATTTTTCTAAGAAAAGTTCAACCAGACCTAGCCATACTAAACCACCTCAGATATGGAAACTACACTTTGATGGTTCCAAATGTAAATGAGGAGCAGGTGCGGGAATTGAATTGATAAATCCAAGGGGTAAGTCTTTCTATGCTTCTTATAGATTATAGTTTCTTTGTACTAATAATGTGGCA
The DNA here is from genome assembly GCA_018584345.1 of Thuja plicata. NCBI lineage: Eukaryota > Viridiplantae > Streptophyta > Pinopsida > Cupressales > Cupressaceae > Thuja > Thuja plicata. The sequence goes on from MU226074.1 coordinate 1,853,508, forward strand.
GACTATGAAGCGCTAGTTCACAGACTCCTCCTAGCTCATGAGAAAGGAATCAAGATCTTGACGATGGAAGGAGACTTGAAATTGGTTGTCAAGTAGATCCGTAGTCAGTATACTTGCAATTATAAGAGGCTCTTAGCCTAAAGAAATAGGGCATGGGATCTGATCAATGACTTCGATGCTTTCAACATCAAAACCATCCCAAGAAGAAATAATGTCATCACTGATACAATTGCTATCTCAGCCAGTTCATTACACCTAATGGAGAAATCCAAACTAAAGAAATTCTCAGTTGAACTTGTCACAGCCCTGATCATTCCAAACAATGTCACTAACTTTCAAGTCTTCCAAGATGATCAGCATATCTTAGAGTTTATCATGTGTGCTGGTGTGTTCAAAAAGTAGATCATCAACAAGGAGAAGAACGGGGAGGAAATAGTTGAACCTAAAGAACCTAATGATTATAGCGTCATAAACCTAAAAACCAATGCCATACCGAAGGGAATGGTAGAACTAGAGAGGATTTTTGATAGCAATAAGACTGCCATACAAAGGCATCCTGATGTAACACCTTATGGTAAAGAATGTGACACCTACAACCTGGGCATGGAAGAGGAACCAAGAGAAGTCCACATAAAAAAGGTGGGGACCAAAGAAGAAAAGGAGAAAATGCTCCATCTTCTCATTGAATATCGAGATGTCATAGCATGGAGTTACGAAGAATTAAAAACATATGACACCTCAGTCATAGTGCACAACATCCCTTTGAAACCAGATTCCAAGCCCTTTAGGCAATGACAAAGACCCATGAATCTCACTATGGAGCCCTTGATCCAAAAGGAAGTCCAAAAGCTGCTCAATGCTAGGATCATCTTCCCGATTCGACATTCTTCATGGGTTGCAAACCTAGTACCTGTAAGGAAGAAGACTAGAGAAATCAGGCTGTGCGTAGACTTCCAAAACCTCAACAAGTCCTCTCAAAAGGATAATTATCCGCTCCCATCTCTAGATGAAGTGCTGCAAAAGGTTAATGGATCTCAAATGATGTCATTCCTCGATGGCTACTCTGGGTATAATCAAGTGATGGTATAGGAAGAGGATAGGCTAAAAATGACATTCATCACTAAATGGGGAACTTTTTCCTATCGACGGATGCCTTTTAGGCTGATTAATGCTGGAGCCACCTTCTAGAGAGCAATGGACATAGCATTCATAGGATTGATTGGAAGGTGCATTATCATCTACATGGATGATCTGACATTGTACTCAAAACTAAGAGCTGACCATATAAGCGGCCTCAGAAAATGCCTCCAGAGGTACAGAGAATTTGGGATCTCCCTCAACCCCAAGAAATGCATGTTTGGGGTAACTGAAGGAAAGCTCTTGGGGCATATCATTTCTGAAAAGGGGATATCCATTGACCCCAAAAGGGTGGAAGTGATCCTAAAATTGACACCACCTCATAGCCATAAGGAACTAAAATATTTCTTTGGAAAGATCAACTTCGTCAAAAAACTCATCAGTGGTTTTGCGGAAATAGTGAAACCATTGAACGACATGCTCAAGAAAGATGCCAAGATTGAATGGGCTCTCCTAGCCAAGAAGTCTTTCAAAGAGATTAAGAATGTCATTGCCACGACAGTGGTCCTAGCCAATCCTGACTACACCATCCCTTTCAAGGTCTACTCTTTCGCGTCACAACATTCATGCATAGGCATTCTCATGTAGAAGAAGAGTAGTGAAGATGAAAGGCCCATTGCCTTTATGAGTTTCCCTTTCAAAGATGCTGAGCTTAGATACCCAAACCTGGATAAGTAGTCATTTTCTCTTATCAAGGCTATGAATAAATTTAGACATTATATTTTAAGGAGTAAAGTGATTGGGATAGTCCCAGATGCAATAGTTAAATCTCTCCTGATGTAGAATGAGCTGGGAGAATAGAGAGGAAAATGGATGGTAATTCTCCAAGAGTTTGACCTAGAAATCCAACTGATGAAATTGGTAAGAGGCCAGGGCCTGACAAAGCTGATCTCTGAGTTTGAAGAAGGTCTGGTCTACCAAACATACACTGACCAAGGCGTGATCATGGATGTATGGTACCAAGACATAGTGTACTATCTATTGCAAAATCACTACCCTAAAGAAATGAACAACTCCCAAAGAAGAGCTTTAAAGGTCAAAAGTAGCTCTTACATGCTAAAGAGTGGACAACTCTACAAATGCAATTATGAGGGTTTGTACTTAAGATGTTTGGATAGAACAGAGGAAAAATAGATACTAGTGGACTTTCATTACAAATACAGAATGGGGCATGGATTAGCAGAAGCCACTGCTCACCAAATCCTGAGGGCAGGGTATTTTTGGCCTATGATATTTAAAGATATTCGTGAGCACATGAGATCCTACCACACTTGCAAAGCTAGCATGACTCGAGAGAGGAATCCAGCAATGCCCTTACAACCAGTCTATGAGGTATGCCCGTTTGCCCAATGGGGCTTGGATTTTGTTGGAGTGATTAACCCCCCTTCATCTGCAAGACATAAGTTTATCTTAATAGCTACTGACTATTACACACGCTGGACAAAGGTGCAAGCATTGAAGAATTGTACCACTGAGGTCATAAAAAAATTCATGGAGGAACGCATCATAACTAGGTTTGGGATGCCATTATATCTGGTATGTGACAATGCCCCCTCTTTCTCTTCGGCCTCACTGACACAATGGGCCTTCGAAAACTAGGTAATCTTCAAATTCTCTTCAAATTACTATCCACAAGGCAATGGGGTAGCAGAGTATACAAACAAAAATCTGACAATAGTGATCAAACACCTCCTGGATGACAACCCCAGAGACTGGCATGCACAACTAAAATATGCTTTATGGACTGATTGCGTAAGGATCAAGAATGCCCTGGGGACGTCTTCATACCAACTTGTCTATGACTTGCAACTGGTCTTTCCTATGAACTTGAAGATCCCAATTCTAAGATTTATGGACTAGTATGTAGGGGAGGAAGATCGGGTACAAGTAAGACTCATGAATCTCCTAGGACTAGAGGAGAAATGAACTTTGGCCCTGGAACATACATCAAAGCACCAGGTCATAGTCAAAAGGTGGTTTGACAAGAGAGCTACCATCAAATCCTTTAGGAGCTCTAACCTTGTCCTCATGTGGGATAAGGCGAAAGAAAATCCAGGAAGCCATACCAAGTTCCAAAGGCTGTAGACAGGCCCTTACCAAATATCAGAGATCCTGGGGGAGAACACTTTTAGGATCAGCACATTGGACACATAGTTGACCCCATTGCTAGTCAATGGGAAATTCCTCAAACATTACTTTGGATCCTAAGCAGGACTACCTTTTGTCCCTTGTACCATAATCACTTTTGCATTTTTTCTTTTTTTTGTTGTCCTCGCTGTCAGTGCTTTCTTCCGCTCATATTTGTTCTTTTCTTTGTCGGGGCTTGTTTGTTGTTTCAGGTCAGTGTGTTTTGGATCTAGTCCAGGGTGTCTCGGAAGATGAGCAAAGGTATTTCTTAGTCAAATTTCTCCAAGGATACATGTAGCGTAAGAGAACCCTCCCAAAAGACAAAGTAGTGATGATTATCATTGACAGACAAGAAGGAGTTCAAAGTTTGGTCATCCTGATCACAACACACATTAAGGTACAACACCAGAGGGCATTGGTTTCTAAGGCATTTGTCAATTGTAGCCAACTTGAGTGCATAGGTTCGGGTACCCACCGATCCCAAAACCCAAGTCTAAACTGAATGCAAAGGTAATAACGAAAGAAAGAAGAGCCAAAAGGGAAAGCAAAAGAAACACTCAAAAAGAAAGTGCCCCCAAGAGGTCAGTAGTGACAGGTCTGGACAACACCACCTAATCATTGCTTAGACCAGGAAAAAAGAAGAAGAAGAAAAGAGGTTATAGACCTAAATGCATAGAAAACACTAACATCCAAGGCTCGATACATCTCCAAGAAAATAGAAGGAACAAAATGATTTCCCAAAAGATGGAGCTCTCACAAAAAAAATAAAAATAAAGTTATAGCCTAGTAGACAGGATGGACTTGGGTGATTATGAAAACCTCTACCAGGGCTATGGACACCTGGTTGGTAGTAGAGAAAGGTTATACTTCGTACTTAGGGAAAAATTTGTCAGGGCTATGGATGCCTGACTACCAGAAAAGCTCTTTCTGGGACACCCTGATTTATTTGGCTAAGGCTGGGGATAACTATCAAGTTCCTTGGTTTTCACTACCAAAGGTCAAGGAATGAATACACATGAACACACATAGGGAAACTAAAAAAATAACCCCAGATTAGAGGTCATTAAATAATCATCGACTCCATCACCTCTTGGTTCTGTTCTACTACAAAGCTACTTTCCAGAAGAGTGTTGATGATAAAGAAATGCCTTGGTCATTCCTCCTTTTGTCGGGGCTATTTGTTGTGGGTACAAAACACACACCCCATTTTAGGTCCTCTAACCATGGGGACCCCCCTTTCTTTCTATTCTTTTCCTCCTTTTGTCATGTTTGCCCCTCGTAGAAACCTAGTCAGCCACCATAGACGATCATTGAAACCCAACCATAGGAAAGGAGAACCCTTTCTCAACCTTTCATCCCTTTCGGCCTTTTGGAGGACTTAGGTCATCAAAAATACTGAAATAGCTGAAAGGCCAAAGACTAGACCTTTTAGTATTTTAGACTCTGAAAACACTGAAAGGCCGAAAGGTTCTTGGTCCTCCTTCAGCATTTTTGGCCTTTCAGGGTCTGAAACCCCGAAACCACCGACGTCAGCCCATGGGTTATAAAAGGGTAACCTCCTTTTTTCATTTCACCTTGCATTTTTATTTGTGTGTTCTCTTGCTCACATTCTATCTGCTTCTCCTTGTTAATCGCCTCTTCTTCCAAGCTACCCGGTTGCCCTTCATTTTCTCAATCATTTGAGGTACACTCTCTTTGCCCTTCCTTGCTTGGTGCTTTCGGGTTTACTTAGGTCTAGGGTCTTTTCGATGCCCCTAGTGCCTGTCCAGCCTAGGGCACTTCATTTCATGGCCTTTTCAGGCTTCTGTGTCTTCGTGCATCGATAGGGATGTCCCTCCCTGTCAGCCCTAGGGTTTTCTAGTGTCATTAGGTCTAGGTTTAGGGTCTTCTTTTCTTGTCAGTCGCGGTTCTTGCTACAGTTTCTCAAGCTCCAAAAGGCCAAAAAATAGATCTTCACTTTTGCCAAGTGCCATTTCAGATGTTTCAGCCTTTCAGACATCTGAAAGGTCTGAAAGTCTGAAAAGCCAAAAGATAGACCTCCGATCAGTCCATTTGGGTTCCTCATCATGATCAGATGATTCAGCATTCTTGGGCAAGCCCCTACCAGTTTGGTGTTTAAAACTCTAAAATCCCCAATAGACTTGGCCCTTCCATATGCCTGTTTGCACTTTCAGACTTTTTGGTCTCCGAACTATTTTTTGGTGTCCAAAACACCAAAAGGCCCGAAAGTGTGAAAACATGCACTTAGTTGTTTTTCTTTAGCTCTCTTTGTTTACTTTCCTAGTTTAAATTGTTTTTTTGGCTTCATTCAAATAAGCTATTGATATTTGTCTTTCTTGCAGGAATGACTAAACCCAAGATAACATCCCCAATGAAGTATCAATATAAGGGGAATCCCCCTAGCTCAAAGGTGGGGAACAAACATAGTGAGGTAACTAATACCAACATTGGGAACGTGGATTGGAATGAATTCCTAATTTAGTGCTCCCAATCAGTGAAAAGATCTGAGGAATGTACCTCATTGGTCCTATCTGGGCTAGTAAATGCAGTCGCACACCCTATGGTTGTTTCATCTTCAGAATTGATCATCACCCTAGCTCATCATTATGATTCAGATAAGAGGGTAGTAGTAAACTTCAAGGATCAGGTGGTGCTAGACATCAGGCCAGATATCATTGAGGATGTCTTTCACCTTCACAAAGGCATATACAAATTCTATGACTTCTATATGGAAAAGGGGACCAAGTGGTTTGGCAACAAGGAACAAACCATAAACGAGATGATGAATAAGGAATACCTCAAGAAACCACTTCCCAAGAATAAATTGGACAAGATAGACCTCTAGAGAGGTTATATGAAGGATGATATCTAGATAGCTATAACAATGATAAGTAGGGTGTATGAGTTACCACAGACCACCCAACTCGAGCACTGGATGATCCTATTGATAGAAAGGATCTGGGAATGGAAGGCAAGATTTGACTAGGGCAACATTATCAGTGACAATCTAGATGAGCAATTAATAGCTATAAAACATAAGCCCAAGTTTTACATGGGCACTTACGTGGTGTATCTACTAGTTGCACGGGAAGATTATCCTGGTCTCACCTTTAGGGGAAGTCTGAATGATCCAAATGCATGGCCCCATCTTGCATACCCATAGCTGGTAAAAGGAGAAAACATGCCAGAAGATTCCCCAGATTACAGGATAGTCAATGATGCATTCATATTCACAATCATCTAATCTATTGAGGGTGACTTTGCTAAGAGGATGTTAGAAGAGGCTGTTGCTAAGGTAAGGGCCATTGGGGCCTATTTTATCTAGTTTAGGATGTTCACATATATCAGGATAGCCGGGTCAACCTTGCAACCAAAGAAGTTGCCCAGGTACCCATCCAACTGGATAATCATATTAGAGATAGCCAGGCAGCTTGCGGATGCATACAAGCACATAAAGCATAAGAAGAAGAACTGTTGGGACTTTCCCATCTCTTTGGGACCCTATACACTATAGGATATGAAGGTTTGCAAATCCCTTGCTTTTGAATGGGTTGACTATCCATTACAGCTTTACAAGATAGTATGAGCCTGCTTTTATCCTATAGGTACTTATAGCCATATCATTAGCAAATTCTACATACATGAGCCACATCTGGAAGATCATTGGATAAACTGTATAGATGATCATGAGGTCAAGATCCAAGATTACTGCAGAATGAACCTAGATCTAGAAAAAGAGGTGTTGAAGGTTCCTATTTCCTTGAAGGTGTGGGAATGTGATTCAGAGGAGGTCTTAGAAGACATTTACACAAAAGATAAGGTGTATGACTGGCCAATCATGAATGCCGAGGTGGACAAGGATAAAAATGATGACATAGACTTCAAGGCAAGGCACGTGATAAAGACCACTATATTGTGGATCAAGAAGCCACACTGGATGAGTCTCATCCTGGTGAAAACATTAATGCAGCCCTCAAGGAAGGTAGAAAAATAGCAAGGAGAGAAATCAATAGCTCCTAAGTATAAGAAAGCTCCCCTCAGAAGCCTAGGACCGTGTATGGTCATGAATGACTAGTTGAATATAGATCTAATCCAAGGCCCAAGAAAATTAGAATGATAGGCCAGATTGACCCACTACCGGGGTCATCACAACCCCAATCAGGAGAAGGCCCATCTACCTCTAGCAAATCTTCCCCCACTGCTGAGAAGAATACCTATAAGAGAAAGAAGAGTTCCAAATCTCCATAGTTAGAAATAGTACAAGAAGAGCCTAAGGAAGAGGATGCAGGTGAGCCCCTAGTCTGGAAGAATAGGTTGCAAAAGAGGAGAGAAAAGGAGATTACTAATAAACATAAAGAGGATCCCAAAGAATAGGATAATCCTTTGGATTCATTAGGATCGAATGAGTTCATGCTTTCTGATTTTGAAGGACTTGAAGGCTTTTTGGATCATGGCCAAGATACACACACTGGGGGACCACCTCTCATACAACCCTAGGTAGCCCTCACTCCACCACCAGTATAGTTCACCAATCCTTCAATGAATGTTTCTGTTCTTCCAATAAGCTCCCATTCTACTCCAGGGCCTAAAACCCAAGACAGTGGGGTAACTCAAAGTTTAGCAATAGACAGTGTAGCTGGAGGGAGTTATGTTTTCATGCCACCACCCTACATACTTACTCCACCAACTTCCTTACCAACTCCAACACCTACTCCTGCACCAACTCCACCTCCATCTACTACCACCATCTCCTCATCTCCCAGTCCAATCATACCAACACTTGTTCCCTTGACATCAATCCCTCCAACATGTGCCATCAATCCGAAGCATGCTCTAGGGTTCATGAATAAAGATGAAGAAACCATCAAAACTTTAATGGACCAAAATGAAGCCTTAAAAGGGTTCATCCAAAATATGTTGGGTCCCATTGACCCAAATTGTTATGAGGCTTCACTACTGGCCATGCTTGACAAAAGGGCCACACCAGATTTGTCGGCAGGTTTGACTTCCTCTTTTATCCAAGCAAGCATTGATTGGATAAATGACTTCAAACAATTCAGAGAGAAGGCAATCCCATCAATATTTAGGCCATACAGGACCATATTGGTTGATTTTAATTCACTCATTGACCTGGTGGAAGATGACAAGGGTATGGATGTAGAGGTAGTTAAGTGGCAATCAACTCTCCAAGATTTGGAGATAATTCGAAAGCAATGCTTCCAAATTTTTGTAAAAGTCTATGAGGGTGAAGAATTGGATCAAACAAATGACCAAAATAATTAAGGTCTATGAGAAACACTAGGCCCTTATAGATGAAAAGTAGGAGGAGGTAATAAATGGATCAAAGATATAGATACCTTCTTAACAGGGGTTAGCCTCAATGTCTACCAAGATGAAAGCCAATAGGCTCTACATCCCTCCAAGGAAGTGGTCCAATAGTTCAGTGTGATGTTTTGGCCAGAGTCAATACCAAGGAGGCCTTGCAACAACTATTTTACATGAAAGAAAAAATACATAGAATGTCATAGCACGAAGAAGAGATCACGTTCTTCCCTTCTGAATTGATTATCTTCATAAAGAAGCAAGAATGAAGGGTCACTAAGCTAAAAAGAAAGGAGATCGATTTTGAGGAAATCTAGGAGATAGTGCAGAGCTCTGGGCAGCTCACCCAGAGGTCTTCACTGGATAAGGCTCCAAGGTTCAATTACTGGGTAGACGGGGCAAGATTTTTTACACTTGGCCAAAATTCTACCAAGGAAGAGTTTTTGGCCTTTCGACCTCTGAAATTTTGGTTTTTTGGCATCCCAAAGCAAGGAGTTTTCAGCCTTTCAGCCTCCTCAAGTTTTTTTGGCCTTTTGTCCCATGACAAGTCCAAACTTTTGGGACCTCTGAGTTTGAATATTTTGAGGAACACCTGGGAATTTTTAAAGGCATTAAAGTTTTGGGGTAGAGGTCTGGGTCCAAAAAACTGGGGGGTTTTAGCGAGGTCACTTTTTCAAACACCACTTAGACTCCAAATCATATCCATGGGCAACTTGAGTTTGTTTTGGGAGGACTAAAGGTTTCCTATCAGTTCCCACTACCACAAATAGTTCCAAGTGAAGAATCCAAGAAGCATCCACCAAAATCAAGAGAAAGACTCCCAGTTCACAGAAGGAATTCTCCTCCTTTCTCTCCCTTCTCTGGCAGATTTTGCCCTCTTTGCATAAGCAAATGGATTGTAAATGGGTTTAAGAATCCATGCAAGTTACATAGTATCAGTTAGCAGTAGTTTACCTTCAGCAAAGTTCTAGTTTTAGTTTTATTTCTTTAGTTTAGACTCTCTGATGCCCTAACTCCAAAAATCAGAGTTGTCGATCAAAACTCTATATATTGTAATAAAAAAAAAATGTAAAGGGCCAAATTTTTAATAAAATAAAGATCTACATTGGGTGCTTCATTCATGGTGTGTGAATTAATACTATCTATGAAAATTTATTGAATGTATGCTTGCATTATTCTTTATTTTCAGAGAGTCCTTTGTGTTATTGTGTTTTGAAATCGTGCTACTTTTAGTTGGAGTTTTCTATCGTATATCTACCTTCCTATGATGAATGCGTGGAGGAGATAATCTTTGGGCTTAACAATAAATCCATCTTGTGGGTGCGCACATCTTAGTGGCTTTGCGATTTGATAGATTTTGAATATCTTGCATGAGTGAATACGTCTTCTCTCCAAACGCTTGCATCTGTGGAGTAGTGAATTGTGACTTGGTCTGATTTATGCTTCATGAGTTATTCCAAATCTCTCCCGCATTTAATTTGCAAGAAAGGGTTTACAACGGTTTATGTACTTAGGATTTCACTTTTCTCACAATTTTCTTTGTTTCTCGTTATCCTTCCTATTGGTGCTATTTCTTGTCCAAATTGTACCTTGTAATTTTCATAGGGTCTCCTATCATTAGTAGTGTCAAGGGCTTTGAAATTGCTATTCAAATTGTTTTTATGCCTCTACAAAGTGTGCTCAAACCCTCAACCTAATTGAAAATGGTCAAAAGTGACTAAAAACCCTAAGTGCCTCGGCCGGTTCTATTTTTGTGTTACTTTTTCGGTCACTTAAGTCATATTAAGTCATGTGTCTGTGTTGAATGGGTTGCCTTTTACCAAAAGATTGTAACTTCCTAACCACTTTAATATTTCCTAAGTCTCACCATGTGGGTCCCTTTTACATCATCACCTTATGTATCAAGAAACTTAGAAAATATCGGACGACGCGCTTACTCCCTTATATCTAAGATGCTCAACATCTAACGTATAAACAAACAAGCGGAGGCGACACATGTCCTTAGTGGGGCCAAATTGTTGAAAAGGAATTTTGTTAAATAGTGCACAAGTTTGAAAAGATTGAATAGACCACTTATTCACTTAAAGGAAAAGTGCATGACATCTAACATATAAGTGAATAAGTGGTGATGACACCTGTCCAGGGAAGTATGTGGGTCCAATTACAAACAAGTATGAAAGGTATTAAAACCTGGAAAGATCTGATGGTCAGCTTATTTTCTTATATCCAAGATGCTCGACATTTAATGGATAAGAGAATAAGTGGTGGAAACATGTGTTCTCAGTCGACATTTTTTTTTGGGAAAGTAAGATAGCCGTTAGATGCCCAGAATTGACGGTTCAAATTCAAAGTTGATAAAACAAGTTGCAAAGAGCCGTTAAGCTATGAAATTGAAGCTAGTGAATTAAATACAAAACATATGATGACTCCAATTGAATTCAATTTGAAAGACTGATTTGATTGAGGCTGTAAATTGATTAAGTCAACTGCAGTCAAAATCATTCACCAAAACCATTTGAGCAAAGACAGAATTGTGCAGAAAAATAGCTTCACATGACTTCTGTGCAGAATGGGTAAGCTCACTGATTCTCTACCATTCAAATTGAGATAGAGTTTGTAGTTCAAAGAAGGTTTTCGACCTCTTGTTTTAGAATTTGGTTCTAGTATTGATAGAAAAACCTTAGAATGGCCCCTAGAGTTGAAATTTTAGGATAGGTCAATTACAAGAAACAGAATGTTAGGGAATATTTATTGTAGCAATTACCATTGTCCTTAGGGGATGCCACACAAGCTAAGAAGGTAGTGCCACAACATCCTCTCTTTAAAATTGGGGAAGAGTTATATGATTCGGGAAGGTGGGAAAGAGATGCTATTACTAGTTTAGATGCCCTTACTCTATTTAGAGAAGCTTATAGTTAGAGAAAGGCCCCCACCCCAGATTGTAATATTTGGGAACTAGATGTTGGAAAGTTAATAGCACCTAGTGTATTCATGGACATTGATTTGCTCATTCTAATAGAAAACACTTATGATAAGGTGACTAGGGTTGTTAGAGACACCCAGGGAAATATAATACTGATTGTATCAGCTGATGAAATCAGAAGGATTTTCAAGTTGACTGACCCCTCTTAGACTATGGATGATATTGACCTTGACTATTTCAAAGAAATATACAATAACCAAAGGGATTATTACAAAGGTGAAGTAGTGAAGGGGTATGCTAATAAAATAGGAAATTTGGTTGTAATAGGACTAGGAACCCCTGAACACTTCAAAGTGGATCTTTTCATTAGCAAGGCTAGGAAAATGTACAGTTCCTTGTGCAATATTTTTTGGATAAATGAAGAGGAAGCCATGCCAGTCTAGATAATGTTGATGGTAGTTCAAATTTTGCATCCCCATTTGTCGGTAGTGTTTGATTATGCATCCTATATTGCTCAGGAGATGCATGATGGTTTGTCAGGAATCTAAGATGGTAACACACAAAAGCCAATGGGTTGGTATTCCCTCATGATGCATATGTTCTTATTTAACAATGCAGACTTCTTTGAAGAATAAATGAAATTGGAGAGACTCCAAGATGATGAAGAATTGCCTGTTCAGATGTGGAGTGCATATTTGTCCTGGGATAGAAAGAATGCAAGTTATGTATATTTTGACAAAGTTTTCGCAACCAGACTTAAGTCATTACTAAGCAACCAAAATGCAAGAGTTCATAATGAAGTAATGATTCTTTTAAGGCCTCAAAAAGTATGCCACTAAGTTGAAAATTTCTCACAACTAGGGAGATTTGATATTGTACCCTTTTGCCACAGTGATTAGGGTTTATGGTTTTAGAGGTGTTCCTTATGTGTTACCCTACAGAGTGCCATTCAAAATTGGGATAGCAGAAATCATAAGACAATTAGGTGGGCTACAGGAGGAAGCTTTGACCAGAAAGATGAAGGGAAATATCTTTCCTACCCTCACTAGAGCCCATCACATTATCATAACAAAAGGAGGGTGGACATAATTTGGCAAATACTTTGAACCCTATCATTTATCCACTTCTATAGCCAGGTGCGCAGATAATGAAGATTTTATCATGGGCATGTTTAGAAAGAGGACCAATTGTATAATGCTAAAGCATCAATTCTACTATCCAGAGGATATTATCAGGAACATTTTTGACCTAAAGGTTCAAGAAGTTAGGAAGGAAAAATGGATGGCATATAAGAAATCCTTGGACTTTGTCTAGAATTTTGACAAGACCTATGATCCTCTAAAGGATTTTTTCCCATGGTCTTATAAAATTGATTCAATAATGAATCTTTTTGAGTGAATAATGCAAACCCTGAATGAGAAAAGGAAGACAACAGTTGAGAGTGACCCAGAAAAGGCTCTTTCTATTATGAATAAATTTCCACAGAGCAGAATAATTCCACCTGGGAACTATCTACTATACAAAAGAAGAGGATATACCACTGTTGCTCCCAGAGTTGATCAGCCCATTCAGTATAAGGGAAAGAGGCCAATGGATACTGATGTTCAATAAGTACCCTCTCCAAAGAGGCAAAGGGTGGAGACAAAAGAATAGGGAGGTGAATTATATTCTCCTTCTCAATCCCCTATGCAATATGATGACCAGACCATTGCTGAGCAATTGCTCAAGATGAGAAATGTTGGAGAAGTAGTTGTTACTACTCAAGAATTACAAGAAGGAATGCCAGCAGAGCCTAAACATACATCATATGACCTCACAGTGGTAGAATTTGCTAGCAAGGAATTAGATCCTGTGACTAAACAATCTAGTGATAAATTTTTGTCTGATAACAATTTCATCAAAACTAGGGCTTTTATTTAGTTTCTATGGAGATGCCATATTGGTGAATATAATGACAAGTGCCAGAAAATGATATAAGATCAACCCAATGTTGCCAAGGAGGACATAGAGAAAGAAGTCCAACAAAAATTGATATTAAAATTTGACAAGATTACTCCTGAAGAGGGTAGACAAATGATCAAAAGGCAAGGGGTTCTCATATTGCCACAATGGGGTTTAGCCGATGTAGTATTTTTTGATGCCATAAGGAAACAAGCTAAACCCATAAGCCCTACTGGGACATCAATTGGTGACTAGTTTAGTGAAGATCATGTAGCATTGGAAATCTGGTCACTAAAGAAAAGGGACAAGAGATGAATTAAAGAAGACGATGAGACTGAAGACATGGGCAGCCTAATTGTGAAAAGGGTTACAGATACCTCAGGAACTGAAGTGGCTAACCTTGTTGTATAAGTAGCCAATTTAAGCATGAAAGTATTAGAGAAAGAAAAGGAGGCCTATATTAGTCTGAATGAGAAATATGAACTTGTACTCAAGGCTTATAACGAAGAGAAGGTCAAATCCTTGATAAAGGATAACAAAATCGCAGAGTTGGAAGGTAAGTAGAAGACCCAACTGGTACCCCAAAGGCTAATTGCTCAGGACCCATATCAGCCTTCCTCCTCAAGTCCATTTATAACATATCCCCCATCCCCTGCACCTCTAAGTCCTACTACTCAGGAAGCTATTGATGCCAAGAGAGCAGAACTGGAAGCTGAGAAGAACAGGATAATTAATGAAAGGACAAGATTAGAAGAAGAGGGTAAGAGGAACTTAGAAGATTCCCAAGCCAACAAATAAGCTGAATAATTAGTGAAGCAAAAGCACACAGATCAGATATTTTCAAATCTCAAAAGGTGTGCTAGTGAGATCAACCTCCCTAACCTCTACTTGTTGGGAAAAAAGATTGCAAGTATCACCAATAGATATGAAAATGAAAAGGGACAATGGGACTTGATTATGGGTAAATGGAAAGGGAAGGTAGCTCATGTTAAGTCATTTTACTCCCTTTCAAAAGAACACAATAATATTGATATCACCCTAACAAGAACCCATAAGTGTCTAAAATTGATGATAAATTTGGACATCAAGAAGAGCATGGTCATAAAGAGAGTCACAGTCTTGAAAGAAGAATTTTCTAGGGATAGATATGATATGTAACCCAATATGTTCAAAGAAGATGGGAACATAAAGAGTGAAGCCCTATGGCTGAGGCAGTTAAATGAAACACTGACTAGCAAGACAAAAAGCATTGTTGCATTGGAAAATACTGGATGGTTTGTGCTGACTATAGATATTTTGAATAAAGCCAAGGCATTTTTTGAGTCATGGGAGGCAGAAGTTGAGAAGACTAGCAATGACTGGGAAGAGTTCAGTAGCCAAAAAGATGAAGTTCTCAGCTTCAGTTAGCCAAGTGATGAAGTGTTCACTACATGGGTTAGCAAGTATGGAATAGTCACCCCAGTAACATGAGATGAAAAATTTAAAGGGGACAGCTAGCACCAAGGAGGTCAGGCTAACAGAATAAATTAGATATTGGGGCCTCTACACCAACAAGTGAACAAAATCTAGATGGCAAAGACTTGACTACTTCGGAGCAACTTCAAGCATTTAGGTGATCACATGACAAATGATCACATGGCTCATAGCAAATTTTTGTTATCTCATCAACTAGAAATATTCTCTCTTCTTGAAACTGTATTTTTTCCTTTAGCCCAGTCATCCATATCTTGTTGCATCCTTGTTTTCCAAAAGGATTCCAAGATGACTGTGGCTATCTATAAGTATGAAGTTGTAATATTGTAATAAGGATGGTAAATAAGACTACAAGGCATATTACTACATTGGTCTGACTATTGGTTTTGAGTCTTCAAAATGTACTATTATTGAGTTCATATTAATAAAAAATACAATGGAATCTCCATTTTCACGTTAATGATGTCTTCTTTCATTTACCATTAATTCTTGTATGTTCAATTTTTAAGGCATTTTCAGTGTACTAGTTATAAGATTCATATTCTTGTTTGTGAGTTACTTTCAAGGAGAGTTTAAATCTTACAGATGATTGTAGAGGAGTAGAATTTATGCAAGGATTTGATACATTGGTGTAAGAGTGAGAGGATAGTTTGTAAGGCACTCCATCTGAGATTCATTTGTGTTTCTATTAATTATCTTAATACGTGTATGCTCTGTTATGACTCTATCACCCATGATTAGACACTGGCCAATATGTTGATAGGTGGTTGTTATCACCAACTCAAATATTAAAATCTTTACTTTCTAATATCAAGAACATATATGTTTAGCTCAATGTATTCAAAGGATACAATTCATCTTAGTGATTCCTTGAAGAGTGAATCAATAGGTTAACCTTCCTAAGCCATTTGGCATAAACAGAAGAAGGATTATGAATCCTTAATCCATCATGAGATTCTCTGTCATTCAGTGAGTCTGTAATCAGGTACACCCATCTGGGTATGTGGAGCCCAAAGTGTAGAAGGAGTTTCATCCTTGTTAATTATCCTTATTGATGTATGAATCTACATTGGGAATAGAGGGTAAAGCACTTATTTTTGTTTTAATTGATTCATACAACAAAAAGAGCTAACAAAATGGTGACTCTACTGGGGATTAAGATGCAAAAATCTTGTTGAAGAAATTAGTAAATCTCTGGTGTGTTTAAGATAAATCAAATTTCAAGAAGTCTGCTAGGGACTCTTGTAATAATCTCAAAGTCATGATCATGAAATCACTTGTTCTTACAACATTGAGAATCAGTTTGTTCTTCCTGATAATCATTAGAGTAAATCTATCCTGCTTATTAGTTGTGGTACATTGTCTGAAGGTCCTGATTCTGAAGATGATACAGATCCTGTCTTAGTTGGAATAAATTGGTGAGGAATTATTAAACTTGATATATCTGCAAATTTCAATATTTTCTTAAGATGAAAGCAAAGATAGGACAAGGTACTTGATTTTCTTATTTACTAATCCTCTGAAAAGGGGTGGCGACTCTAACTTCTGTGTAGTCAAATATTGCATAGTAAAATTATTTGTTCATTTTGAGAGATGAGCCAACAAAGAAATACCATATCATATTCCATACTAAATCCTAAAGAGGATCTTGGAGAAGAGCTCCACATGCCTCAAAGGAAACAATGGTCCAAAAGAGGGGCATCTAAACATGATTCCCAACATGCCTTTGAAAGAAAAATGGATATCCCCATTCTAGAAAGGAAGTCATTTTCATCTGAAGATACAGAACCCGTGGGACCAGTTGATGCTTATAGATCCAATACCAATTTTGATCCCTTTAGAGATGGAGAAAGTACTGACATAGGGTTCTTTCCTGCAGAAGAAAATCTTGCTCCACCAAAAGAGACTTCTTCTACTGAAACAACATCATATGATTCTGATAAATTGCAAGATGAGGTTGTGTCTTTAAAAAGGAGAAAGAAAGAACAAGAAAAGGAAATAGCTGAAGCAAAAGAGAAACGTGAGAAAAGGATATATGATCTATTATTGGAAAGAGAAAAAATCTTAGCTGAAACTAGAAGAAATTTCCTTAAGACAAAAAGCCTAAATCAAGAAGTCAAAGGTCTAGATCAGAATTGTTTTGTACCCTCAATGGTGAGAGAAACAAAACCTTGAATAAAATCTCAAACCTTGACAAGGACAAGTTTGAGAAGGAAGCACCTATAATTAGGCAGTTGTTCCCATATGAGAATGAACTAAATGTGAAACTCAAAGCAACAACTAAAGATGCCCCTGACAAAGGTAAACAAAAGGTTGTTGGTATGAGCATAAATGAGCCTATGTAGAAATTTTCTAACCCTAAAGGAATACCTCAAATTGATTTGGATATTGAACAAGCCAGGTAGGCTAAGAATGACTTGTCAAACCAACTAGAAAAGTTGGAATTGGAGGCTGCTGCAGCTGATATGAAGATGAAGATAGCCTTACTTCATGCTACCAATAATACAACTTTAAGTAGTTCTATGCATGTAAATCAAAGAGTACAACAATTGAATTCATCTACTGATTTAAATGCAAACAATCAAGGTGGTGCTTCTAAGGTCCAAAAATGTGGAAACAACCAAAATGTTTAGAACTGTGGTCCTAATGTAGCTGCTTAAATCAAGGGTCCTCACTCAAGTTTTCAAACTGCCAAGCCCAAACAGAATGTTCCTCCACCAGTTCAGCATGAAGGAGGAATTGCTGGACCAAGTGGTGATAACGAGCTGAGAAATTTTCAAAGGAGGCATGTCCACATGAATAGATATAGGGCTCTCTTCTTTGAAGGCATTTCTGGTCAGCCTAATGTGATGCCAAATGAGGTAAGAGATAGAATCCCTAAGTTCACAGGAAATAATGTTGTTACTTGTGAAGAACATTTAAAAGCTTTTGGTCATAAGATGATTGACTTTGAAATTGAAGATGAGGATGTCATCATGAAACTCTTTGTTCAATCTTTAATTGAAGATGTTGGGGATTGGTTTAGAAACTTACCTAATGACAGTATTGCCTCTTGGGATGAGTTTGTAAAATCCTTTAGGGAACAGTATAGAAAGCATGTTAATTCTGGATATATGTTGAATGAGTTTAATAACATCAAGAAGTCCCCAATTGAAAATATGGCTGATTTTAATAGTAGATTCCAAAAGGCCATGAACAAATTGTTTCAAGTTTTGAGGTTAGATGAGGAAGTATGCCTTACCACTTACATAAATGTTGCTGATGGAAAAATGTCTTAGGTACATAGAGAGGAAAACCCAACTACTTTAAGGGATGCTTATAAGATGGCAATTGAAATTGAAAGTAATAGGAGAGCATTAGGGAAATTGGGGAAGAGAGAAGACAATAAACTTTGGAAAGAAAATGGATTAGCCAGTAAAAATGTTAAAGAAGGTGATACATTGGATAAATTGGTGAGTGCAGTAAAAGACCTTACTGCCAAGATGGATAAAAATGATAGAGGAGGGTACCGAGATAATAATTATATTAATCAAAGATTTGATAGAAAACCCAACCTAAGAGATTATCCATACAAAACCAATTGGAAAAACCAATTGGAATAATGGAAAACCTGTCCCTGAGGGGCAAGATAACCCAAAAGTAAAAGAAACTCCAGATCCCCTGAAAAGAAACAATGCCAACTATGTTGAGAATACTCCTTGGTGTGATGATTGTAATATGCCACACTCTCCCTATCAATGTGTAGTAACTCAAGCTTTGTTTGACCAAACAAAAGAAGGAGAGTAGGAAGGCCCTACTATCAATATGTTCACAGTAAAGAAACTTTATCCATGGCTCCCTTATATTGCCTCATCTTCTGATGATTCATATTTGGAGGATAATCATTGTTTCACAAATCAGTTACAAAGTTCAACATATCAAAATGATAAGGATGAATATGTTTCACAAGAAACTATAAACACTGTGGATGATGATAGTTCACAATCTCATTTTAGGACTCCTACTGATGAAGATAAAATATCTTTAACTGTTGTAGCAATTAATCAAGATAGAAATGCCTACAACTTAAGAAATAGGATAGTACAACTGGTACGAGGCAAGTCTGCCACTGTTTATGTTAGAAAAGACTCACCCCAAGTAAATGAGGATCTTAATTCTAAGAAAAATGACAAAGATGAACATTGCAAACAAGCAGGATCTTCTCATAATCATATTGGGTAGGGGGTATCAAAGGAGGAAGTGGTACTGAGTGAGAAACTCAAGAAAATTAAGAAATTCAATGATGTACCTCCTGAAATGCCTCATTTTGACATGAAACATTCTTTGACCCAAATGAAAGTTTCAGTCCCACTTATGGAAATGTTTAAAATAAAACAGCATAAGGAAGTTGCTCTAGTATTATTAAAAGGAATAGATGATGTACCTGTCCCTAATCATGAAGAGAAACCTTTGATAATAAGTAATGCTAAGGAAGAGTGTATATTAGTGAAAGGAAAAGGAAAGAGCAATGAATTTTCCAACATTTGTATTGGAAATATAATAACCCAAGAACCTTTTTCTTTTGATCCCTTCTATGTCACCTTAATGGTAAATACTTTTCTGGTAAAAAATTGTATGATTGATTCTGGAGCAACAGCAAATGTAAAGTCCTATCATGTGATGAAAGAATTAGGGCTCCAAGTCACTACACCTGCTGGAAGTTGCTATGCCATGGATAATAGGGAAGTTCCTATGATAGGGACATTGAAGGATATTGAAGTGAAAATTTCTGCCTTCCCTGAAGCAACTTATAGGATGGACGTAGTGGTAGTGGATACTAAACCATATTATGGTATGCTTATATCAAGGTAGTGGGCAGTAGCAGTAGGAGGAAAGATGCAGTTGAATTTATCATATGCAACTATCCCTGTGAATGGGAATGAGGTCAAATTGTACAAAGAACCCCGGTCATCTGTTATGGTTGAGGTGGTCTTACCTGATCAATTAAATTGTTGTGTGAATGTTGATAAGGAAAATTTTATGGTTGAAGAAGTCAATCCACAACTAAAGAACATTGACCCAATTATGGATGAATTGTTGTTGCAAAAAAATGGGCTCTAGAAAATGTACTTCGATGGAGGGTGTTCAAAAGAAGGATCTGGAGTTAGAGACTTACTAATATCTCCATCAGGTATCACTTTCAAATATTCATTCATGTTGAATTTTCAATATATAAAAAATACTACCGAATATGAGGCTTTAATTTTGGGAATGGATATTGCCATCAAGCATGGTATTAAATGTTTAAAATTCCATGGAGATTCCCAGTTAATTATATCTCAGATTA
This sequence comes from Thuja plicata, assembly GCA_018584345.1. Taxonomy (NCBI): domain Eukaryota; kingdom Viridiplantae; phylum Streptophyta; class Pinopsida; order Cupressales; family Cupressaceae; genus Thuja; species Thuja plicata. The sequence goes on from MU226074.1 coordinate 1,873,757, forward strand.
GGGGACACTATGCTGCTAAAGATGATAGATTAAGATTGTATAAGCATGCTATCTGGGATAGGATAGAATTCTTTGATGCTTTCAATATAGTATGGGTTGAAAGATCAAATAATATAATGGTAAATTTCTTGGCAAGTGTTGCCCTAAAAAATAATGATGCTACTCTTACTGGCATATCTGTAGTTGAAACAAAAAGTAGGCCAGCAGTTCCTGACAATATTCATAATTGGCAAGTTTTTGAGAATGATGATGATATCCTCAAGTTTATCCAGTGTATGGGCCAATATGATGGTCAAAAGATTGATTTTGAATCTCTAGTGTCAACTGTGGACAATAAGGAATATATTTTTGATTAGGAAGTGATCCAATTGAATACTAATCACATTCCCAATGGGTTAGTTGAACTGGAAGGCATGTTTAGCATAAATGACAACTATATGACTCAGAAGTCCAATGCCAGAATGGAAGACCTAGAGGAAAGCAATTTGGGATCTGAAACATCCCCCCAATTGGTTTATATTGGCAAAAAGTTGGATAGCAATGTGAGATAGAATTTAATAAAGTTGTTGAAAAGGTACAAACACATTTTTGCTTGTTCCGATGATGATTTAAAAGCCTATAGAGAATATCTATTCCAACATGATGTCCCTTTAAAAGAAGGCACTAAACCATTCAGACAAAAGTAAAGACCAATCAATCCATTACTAGTGATCAAGATGCAGACATAACTGATGAAGTTAAGGGATGTAGGCATAATCAAGCGTATTAGACATTCATCTTGGGTTTCTAACTTAGTCCCTGTTAGATAGAAGAATGGGGAAATAAGATTGTCTGTTGATTTCAGAAACCTAAATGTGGCCTCATTGAAAGATAATTATGGATTACCAAATATGGAGGCTATGTTGGACAAATTTACTGGATGTGACTTGTTTTCTATGATGGATGGATTCTTAGGGTACAATCAGGTGTTGGTTAAAGAATCTAAGCAATTCAAAACAACATTCACTATCCCTTGGGGCACCTATGTATATTGTCGTATGTCATTTGGGTTAAAAAATGCTAGAGCCACTTTTCAAGGAGCCATGGATGTAGCCTTCAAGGACCTCATAGATGTTCTGATGGTGGTGTACCAAGATGATTTAATAGCTTTCTCAAAAAGAGAAGAGGATCATTGCAATCATTTGGAAAAGGTCATGATAAAAGCACTAGAGCATGGGGTCTCTCTGAACCCAAAAAAGTGTCACTTTGCTATTATTGAAGGAAAACTTTTGGGACACATAGTGTCAAAAGAAGGGGTAAGGATAGATCCTAAAAGAGTTGAAGCCATCCAAAAGGTACTTTCTCCCAAGAACTTGAAAGGTACACAATCATTTCTAGGGTAGATTAACTTTGTTAGGAGATTTATTGTCAATTTTGCAGAACTGGTTAAGCCTATTGTCAAATTTCTAAAGAAAAATGTGAAGTTTGAATGGGGTCAAGAAGCTCAGTCGGCATTTGAAAAGATAAACCAAGCTATTCAAGAAGCACCAGTCCTTGTATCCCTAGATTACACTAAGCCCTTTTCCCTGTTTACTTGTGCCTCATTTCACACTATTGCAGTAGTCTTATTGCAGAAGGATAATGAAGGATTTGAGCACCCCATTGCATTTTTTAGTAAATCATTGCAATCAGCTGAATTAAATTATTAGATGATGGAGAAACAAGCCTATGCTCTGGTGAGGGCAGTCAAGGCTTTTAGGCCTTATTTCGTGTGTGCAAAAATAAAAGCCTATGTCCCTCATGTCGCTGTCAAGGACATCTTTGTTCAAAATGAAGTGACAGGAAAAAGATGTAAATGGATAAACAAAGTTCAAGAGTTTGATATAGAAATTCATATCACTAAGTTAGTGAAGGGATTAGGGTTGGCTAAATTGATGACAGAGGAAAATTTGGATTTGGCCCAAATAAACAGTGTGGGTACTAAAGATAATTGCTTGACAAGTATTGAGATGAAACCTTGGTATTCCAATATTGTTTATTTTCTAAAAAATGCTAAATATCTAGATAATTTGAATGATAACCAAAGGAGGAGTTTGAAGCTACAATCGCAAAAGTATGTTTTGTTGCAAGGTGATTTGTTCTGAAAAAATAGAGATGGGATCCTGTTACTATGCCTTGACAAAGGTCAATCAGAAAAGGTATTGAAAGAGATGCATGCTCAAATATGTGGAGGTTATTATTCAGCTAGAACAACAACCCACAAAATCTTGAGGGCTAGATATTATTGGCCTTGTGTTTTCCAAGATGCTCACACTTTTCTCAGGAAATGTGAGCCATGCCAGAGATTTTCAAAGAAAGATGAAATATTCAGGGGCATTGTTACTAAACTCAGTAGTGGCAGAGGCTCCCTTCGCTATGTGGGGAATGGATTTTATAGGGGAATTTAATGAAAAATCAAGTGGAGGCCATGGCTGGACTTTGATAGCAACTGATTATTTCACAAAGTGGGTAGCAGCGATCCCAACCAAAAAGGCAACAAGTACTACATTGATTGATTTTTTGATGAACAACATAATTACTAGATTTGGTGTTCCCCTTAAATTGATAATGGACAATCCCATGTGCTTTAGGTCAGAATAATTCACTGACTTTTGCTCTGATATGGGAATTGTTATGTCCTATTCATCCCCATACCACCCTCAAGCTAATGGTCAAGCAGAATCCAACAATAAAAGCATTTTACAAATTTTGAAAAAGACCTTGGAGGGAAATAAGAGAGCCTGGCATATTAAATTGAAACTTTCCCTATGGGCTGATAGGATTACTGTCAAGAAGGCCACTGGAAAGTCTCCTTTTGAATTGGTTTATGGTGTTCAATCAAGAATGCCTGTTAATAATTTGGTCCCAATTTACAAGTTTATCCAAGATGAAGGAATAGAAATCTATGAACCCATGGAAGAAAGGATGGTTTAGTTGGTAGAATTGGATGAGATAAGGAGAGAAAGCCAGAGAGAAAATACCAAACTATAGCAAAAAATGAAATACCTTTTTGACAAAAGGGCAGATGAGAGAAAGTTTATGACTGGTGATTTTGTGTTGCAATGGAATGTTAGGGATGAGGAGAAAGGAAAGCACAAGAAATTTGAATCATTGTGGATTGGGCCTTATGTTATATCTAGGATCTTTGGGAAAGATTCTTACTTCCTCAAGAATCTGGATGATGAAGAACAGGAATTTCCAGTGCATGGACAATTCTTGAAAAATTTCTTTAATTAACTTCTACTTTCCATGCACAATAGTCTGTAATATATGTATAGGTGTGTTTCCCTTCCGTTGTGTGTTTGTTTCAGGTTTTAGGTTGGTCTTTTTTGTGGTCTTCTTCACTAGAGATCTGTGGTTCTTGTTATAACCTAGCACTTAAACATCCTCAGATAGAGCCACTGTTGGTGCTATTTCTTGTCCAAATTGTACCTTGTAATTTTCATAGGGCCTCCTATCATTAGTAGTGTCAAGGGCTATGAAATTGGTATTCAAATTTTTTTTATGCCTCCACAAAGTGTGCTCAAACCCTCAACCTAATTGAAAATGGTCAAAAGTGACTAAAAACCCTAAGTGCCTCGACCGGTTCTATTTTCGTGTTACTTTTTCGGTCACTTAAGTCATATTAAGTCATGTCTCTATGTTGAATGGGTTTCCTTTTACTAAAATATTGTAACATCCTAACCTCTTTAATATTTCCTAAGTCTCACCATGTAGGTCCCATTTATGTCATCACCTTATGTATCGAGAAACTCAAGAAAGATCAGATGGCACGCTTATTCACTTATATCTAAGATGCTTGACATATAACATATAAGAGAACAAGCAGAGGTGACATGTGTCCTTGGTGGGGCTGAACTGTTGAAAAGGCGTCCTGTTAAATAGTGCACAAGTTTGAAAATATTGAACGGACCACCTATTCACTTAAAGGAAAAGTGCACAACATCTAACATATAAGCAAATAAGCGGTGATGACACCCATCTAGTGAAGTATGTGGGTCCAATTGTAGATGAGTATGAAAGGTGTTAAAACCTGGAAAGATCTGATGGTTAGCTTATTTGCTTATATCCAAGATCCTCAATATCTAACAGATAAGAAAATAAGCGGTGGCAACACATGTCCTTAGTCGACAGTTGTTTTTGGAAAAGTAAGATAGCTGTCAGATGCAAAGAATGATGCCCAGAATCGACGGTTCAAATTCATAGTTGATAAAACAAGTTGTAGAGAGCCGTTAAGCCATGAAATTGAAGCTAGTGAATTAAATATAGAATGTGTGATGACTGTAGTCAAATTTAATTTTAAAGACTGATTTGATTGAGGCCGTAAATGGATTAAGCCGACTGCAGTCTAAATCATTCACCAAACCTATTTGAGCAAAGATGGAATTGCAAAGAAAACCAACTTCACGTGACTTCTGTGCAGAATGGGTAAGCTCACTAATTCACTACCATTCAAATTAAGATAGAGTTTGTAGTTCAGAGAAGGTTTTAGAGCTCTTGTTTTAGAATCTGGTTCTAGTATTGATAGAAAAACCTTAGAATGGCCCCTAGAGTTGAAATTTTGGGACAGGTCAATTACCAGAAATGGAATGTTAGGGAAGATTTATTGTAGTAGTTACCATTGTCCTCAGGGGATGCCACGCAAGCTAAGAAGGTAGTGCCACAACATCCCCACTTCAAAATTGTGGAAGGGTTATATGATTCATGAAGGTGGGCAAGTGATGCTATTAATAGTTTAGATTCCCTCACTCTATTTAGAGCAGCTTATAGTCAGAGAAAGGCCCCCACCCCAGACTGTAATATTTGGGAACTAGATGTTGGAAATTTAATAGCACCTAGTGTATTCATGGACACTGACTTTCTCATTCTAATAGCAAAAACTTATGATAAGGTGACTAGGGTTGTTAGAGACACCCGGGGAAATATAATACTGACTCTATCAGATGATGAAATTAGAAGGATTTTCAAGTTGACTGACCCCTCTCAGAGTATGGATGATATTGACCTTGACTATTTCAAAGAAATATACAATAACAAAAGGGATTATTACAAAGGTAAAGTAGTGAAGGGGTATGCTAATAAAATAGGAAATTTGGTTCTAATAGGACCAGGAACCCCCAAACCTTTCAAAGTGGATCTTTTCATTGGCAAGGCCAGGAAAATGTACAGTTCCCTGTGTAATATTTTAGGGATAAATGAAGAGGCGGCCATGCCCGTCTAGATAATGTTAATGGTAGTTCAAATTTTGCATCCCCATTTGTCGGTAGTGTTTGATTATGCATCCTATATTGCTCAGGAGATGCATGATGGTTTTTTAGGAATCCAAGATGGTAACATACAAAAGCCAATGGGTTGGTATTCCCTCATGATGCATATGTTCTTATTTAACAATGAAGACTTCTTTGAAGAAGAAATGGAATTGGAGAGATTCCAAGATGATGAAGAATTTCCTATTCAGATGTGGAGTGCAGATTTGTCTTGGGATAGAAAGAATGCAAGTTATGTATATTTTGACAAAGTTTTCGCAACCAGACTTAAGTCATTACTAAGCAACCAAAATGCAAGAGTTCATAATGAAGTAATGATGCTTTTAAGGCCTATGGAGTATGCCCCTGAGTTGAAAATTTCTCACAACTAGGGAGATTTGATATTGTACCCTTTTTCCACAGTGATTAGGGTTTATGGTTTTAGAGGTGTTCCTTATGTGTTACCCTATAGAGTCCCACTCAAAATTGGGATAGCAGAAATCATAAGACAATTAGGTGGGCTGCATGAGGAAGCTTTGATTGGAAATATGAAGGGAAATATCTTTCCTACCCTCACTAGAACCCATCACTTTATTATAACAAAAGGAGGGTGGACACAGTTTGGCAAATACTTTGAACCCTATCACTTATCCACTTCTATAGCCAGGTGTGCAGATAATGAAGATTTTATCATGGGCATGTTTAGAAAGAGGACCAATTGTATAATGCTAAAGCATCAATTCTTCTATCTAGAGGATATTATCAGGAACATTTTTGACCTAGAGGTTCAAGAAGTCAGGAAGGAAAAATGGATGGCATATAAGAAATCCTTGGACTTTGTCCAGAATTTTGACAAGACCTATGATCCTCTAAAGGATTTTTTCCCATGGTCTTATAAAATTGATTCACTAATGAATCTTTTTGAGGGAATAATGCAAACCCTGAATGAGAAAAGGAAGAGAGTAGTTGAGATTGACCCAGAAAAGGCTCTTGCTATTATGAATAAATTTCCACAAAGCAGAATAGTTCCACTTGGGAACTATCTAGTATACAAAAGAAGAGGATATACCAATGTTGGTCCTAGAGTTTATCAGCCCATTCAGTATAAGGGAAAGAGGCCAATGGATACTGATGTTCAATAAGTACCCTCTCCAAAGAGGCAAATGGTGGAGACAAAAGAATAGGGAGGTGAATTATATTCTCCTTCTAAATCCCCTATGCAATATGATGACCAGACCATTGCTGAGCAATTGCTCAAGATGAAAAATGTTGGTGAAGTAGTTGTTACTACTCAAGAATTACAAGAAGGAATGCCAGAAGAGCCTAAACATACATCATCTGACCTCACAGTGGCAGAATTCACTGGCAAGGAATTAGATCCTGTGACTAAACAAGCCAGTGATGAATTCTTGTCTGATGACAATTTCATCAAAACTAGGGCTTTTATTCAGTTTCTATGGAGTTGCCATATTGGTGAATATAATGACAAGTGCCAAAAAATGATAGAAGATCAACCCAATGCTACCAAGGAGGACATAGAGAAAGCAGTCAAACAAGAATTGATATAATAATTTGACAAGATTACTCCTAAAGAGGGTAGACAAATGATCAAAAGGAAAGGGGTTCTCATATTGCCACAATGGGATTTAGCCGATGCAGTGGTTTTTTATGCCATAAGGAAACAAGATAAACCCATAAGCCCTGCTAGGACATCAATTGGTGCCCAGTTTAGTGAAGATCATGTAGCATTGGCAATCTGGTCACTAAAGAAAAGGGACAAGAGAAGAATTAAAGAAGACAATGAGACTGAAGACATGGGCAACCTAATTGTAAAAAGGGTTGTAGATACCTCAGGAACTGAAGTGGCTAACCTTGTTGTACAAGTAGCCAATTTAAGCATGAAAGTATCAAAGAAAGAAAAGGAGGCCTATATTAGTCTGAATGAGAAATATGAGCTTGTACTCAAGGCTTATAATGAAGAGAAGGTCAAATCCTTGATAAAGGATAACAAAATAGCAGAGTTAGAAGGTAAGCAGAAGACCCAACTGGTGCCCCAAAGGCTAATTGCTCAGGACCCATATCAGCCTTCCTCCTCAAGCTCATTTATAACATATCCCCCATCCCTTGCACCTCTAAGTCCTACTACTCAGGAAGCTATTGATGCCAAGAGAGTAGAATTGGAAGCTGAGAAGAACATGCTAATCAATGAAAGGACAAGATTAGAAGAAGAGGGTAAGAGGGACTTAGAAGATTCCCAAGCCTATAAAGAAGTTGAAGAATTGGTGAAGAAAAAGCACATAGATCAGATATTTTCAAATCTCAAAAGGTGTGCCAATGAAATCAACCTCCCTAACCTCTACTTGTTGGGAAAAAAGATTGCAAGTATCACCAACAGATATGAAAATGAAAAGGGACAATGGGACATGATAATGGGTAAATGGAAAGGGAAGGTAGCTCATGTTAAGTCACTTTACTCCCTTTCAAAAGAACACAATAATATTGATATCACCCTAATGAGCACCCATAAGTGTCTAAAATTAATGATTAATTTGGACATCAAGAAGAGCATGGTCATAAAGAGAGTCACAGTCTTGAGAGAAGAGTTTTCCAAGGATAGATATGATATGTATCCCAATATGTTCAAAGAAGATGGGAACATAAAGAGTGAAGCCCTATGGCTGAGATAGTTAAATCAAACACTGACTAGCAGGACAAAAAGAATTATTGCATGGGCAAATACTAGATGGTTTGTGCTAACTATAGATATTTTGAATAAAGCCAAGGCATTTTTTGAGTCATGGGAGGCAGAAGTTGAGAAGACTAGCAGTGACTAGGAAGAGTTCAGCAGCCAAAAAGATGAAGTTCTCAGCTTCAGTTTGCCAAGTGATGAAGTGTTCACTACATGGGTTAGCAAGTGTGGAATAGTCACCACAGTAACATGAGATGACAAACATAAAGGGGACAGCTAGCACCAAGGAGGTCAAGCTAACAGAATAAATGAGATATTGGGGCCTCTACACCAACAAGAGAAAAAAATCTAGATGGCTGAGACCTAACTACTTCGGAGCAACTTCAAGCATTCAGGCGATCACATGACAAATGATCACATGGCTCATAGCAAATTTTTGTTATCTCATCAACCAGAAATATTGTCTCTTCTTGAAACTGTATTTCGTCCTTTAGCCCAGTCATCCATAGCTTCTTGCATCCTTATTTTCTGAAAGGATTCCAAGATGACTGTGGCAATCTATAAGTATCAAGTTGTAATATTGTAATAAGGATGGTAAATAAGACTATAAAGTAGATTACTACATTGGTCTGACTATTGGTTTTGAGTCTTCAAAATGTACTGTTATTGAGTTCATATTAATAAAAAATACAATGGAGTCTCCATTTTCATGTCAATGATGTCTTCTTGCATTTACCATTAATTCTTGTATGTTCAATTTGTAAGGCATTTTGAGATTACTATTTATAAGATAGTCATGTTCTTGTTTGCGAGTTACTTTCAAGGAGATTTTAAATCTTACAGATGATTGCAGAGGATTAGAATTTATGCAAGGATATGATACATTGGTGTTAGAGTGAGAGGATAGTTTGTAAGGCACTCCATCTGAGAGTTCTTTTGTGTTTCTATTAATTATCTTAATATGTGTATTCTCTATTATGACTCTATCACCCAATATTAGGCACTGGTCAATATGCTGACAGGTGGTTGTTATCATCAACTCAAATATTAAAATCTTTACTTTCTAATATCAAGAACATATATGTGTAGCTGAATGTATTCAAAGGATACAATTCATCTTAGTGATTCCTTGAAGAGTGAATCAATAGGTTAACCTTCCTAGGCAATTTGGCATAAAAACAAGAAGGATTATGAATCCTTAATCCATCATGAGATTCTCTATCTTTTAGTGAGTCTGTAATTAGGTACACCCATCTGGGTATGTGGAGCCCAAAGTGTAGAAGGAGTTTCATCCTTGTTAATTATCCTTATTTATGTATGAATCTACATTGGGAATAGAGGGTCAAGCACTTATTGTTGTTTTAATTGATTCATACAACAAAAATAGCTAACAAAATGGTGGCTCTAATGGGGATTAAGATGCAAAAAACTTGTTGAAGAAATCAGTAAATATCTGGTGTGTTTAAGATAAATCAAATTTTAGTAAGTCTGCTAGGGACTCTTTTAATAATCTCAGAGTCATGATCATGAAATCACTTGTTCTTACAATATTTAGAATCAATTTTTTCTTCCTGATAATCATTAGAGTGAGTCTATCTTGCTTATCAGTTTTGGTGCATTGTCTGAAGGTCCTGATTCTGAAGATGATACAAATCTTGTCTCAGTTGGAATAAATTGGTGAGGAATTATTAAGCTTGATATATCTACAAATTTCAATATTTACTTAAGATGAAATCTGAGATAGGACAAGGTACTTGATTTTCTTATATACTAATCCTCTAAAAAGGGGTGGTGACTCTAACTTCTGTGTAGTCCAGTATTGCATAGTAAAATTATTTGTTCATTCTGAGAGATGAGCTGACAAAGAAATACCAGATCATATTCTAGACTAAATCCTGAAAAGGATCTTGGAAAGGAGCTCCATACGCCTCAAAGGAAACAATGGTCCAAAAGAGGGGCATCTAAACATGATTCCCAACATGCCTCTGAAAGAAAAATAGATATCCCCATTCTAGAAAGGAAGTCATCTTCATCTGAAGATACAGAACCCGTGGGACCAGTTGATGCTTATAGAGCCAATACCAATTTTGATCCCTTTAGAGATGGAGAAAGTACTGACATAGGGTCCTTTCCTGTAGAAGAAAAGCTTTGCTGCACCAGAAGAGACTTCTGCTACTGAAACAACATCATATGATTCTGATAAATTGCAAGATGAGGTTGTGGATTTGAAAAGTAGAAAGAAAGAACAAGAAAAGGAAATAGATAAAGAAAAAGAGAAATGTGAGCAAAGGATATATGATCTATTATTGGAAAGAGAAGAAATCTTAGCTGAAACTAGAAGAAATGACCTTTAGAAAAAAATCCTAAATAAAGAAGTCAAAGGTCTAGATCAGAACTATTCGGTACCCTCAATGGTGAGAGAAAAAAAACCCTAAATAAAATCTCAAACCCTAACAAGGATGAGTTTGAGAAGGAAGGACCTGTAATTAGGCAGTTGTTCCCATATGAGAATGAACTAAATGTGAAACTCAAAGATACAACTAAAGATGCCCCTGACAAAGGTAAACAAAAGGTTGTTGGTATCAGCATAAATGAGCCTGTGAAAAAATTTTCTAACCCTAAAGGAATACCTCAAATTGATTTGGATATTGAACAAGCTAGGAAGGCTAAGGATGAATTGGAAAACCAACTAGAAAAGTTGGAATTGGAGGCTACTGTAGCTAATATGAAGATGAAGATAGCCTTACCTCATGCTACCAATAATACAACTGCAAGTAGTTCTATGCATGTAAATCAAAGAGTACAACAATTGAATTCATCTACTGAATTAAATGAAAACAATCAAGGTGGTGCTTCTAAGGTCCAAAAATGTGGAAACAACCAAAATGTTTAGAACTCTGGTCCTAATGTAGTTGCTCAAATCAAGGGTCCTCACTCAAGTTTTCAAACTGCCAAGCCCAAATAGAATGTTCCTCCACCAGTTCAGCATGAAGGAGGAATTGCTGGACCAAGTGGTGATAACAAGCTAGGAAATTTTCAAAGGAGGCCTATCCACATGAATATATATAGAGCTCTCTTCTTTGAAGGCATCTCTGGTCACCCTAATGTGATCCCAAATGAGGTAAGAGATAGAATCCCTAAGTTCACAGGAAATAATTTTGTTACTTGTGAAGAACATTTAAAAGCTTTTGGTGATAAGATGACTGACTTTGAAATTGAAGATGAGGATGTCATCACGAAACTCTTTGTTCAATTTTTAATTGAAGATGCCAGGGATTGGTTCAGAAACTTACCTGATGACAGTATTTCCTCTTGGGATGAGTTTGTAAAATCCTTTAGGGAACAATATAGAGAGCATGTTAATTTTGGATATATGTTGAATGAGTTTAATAACATCAAGAAGTTCCCATATGAAAATATCGCTGATTTTAACAGTAGATTCCAAAAGGCCATGAACAAATTATTCCAAGTTTTGAGGTTAGATGAGGAAGTATCTCTTACCACTTACATAAATGCTACTGATGGAAACATGTCTTATCTTCTTAGAGATAAAAACCCAACTACTTTAAGGGATTCTTATAAGATGGCAATTGACATTGAAAGTAATAGGAGAGCAACAGGGAAATTGGGGAAGACAGAAGACAATAAACTTTGTAAAGAAAAGGGATTAGCCAGTAAAAATGTCAAAGAAGATGATACATGGGATAAATTAGTGAGTGTTGTAAAAGACCTTACTGCCAAGATGGATAAAAATGATAGAGGAGGGTACCGAGATAATAAGTATCTTAATCAAAGATTTGATAGACAGCCCAACCTAAGAGATTATCCATACAAAACCAATTAGAATAATGACAAACCTATCCCTGAGGGGCAAGATAACCCAAAAGTAAAAGAAAATATAGATCCCATGAAAAGAAACAATGCCAACTACGTTGAGAATACTCCTTGGTGTGATGCTTGTAATATGCCACACTCTCCCTATCAATGTGTTGTAGCTCAAGCTTTGTTTGACCAAATAGAAGAAGGATAGTAGGAAGGCCCTGCTATCAATATGTTCATAGTAGAGAAACCTTATCCATGGCTTGCTGATATTGCCTCATCTTCTGATGATTCATATTCAGAGGATAATCATTGTTTCACAAATCAGTTACAAAGTTCAACATATCAAAATGATCAGGATGAATATGTTTCACAAGCAACTATAAACACTGTGGATGATGATAGTTCACAATCTCATTTTAGGACTCCTATTGATGAAGAGAAAAGATCTTTAACTGTTGTAGCAATTAGTCAAGCTAGAAATACCTACAACTTAAGAAATAGGATAGTACAACCGGTCTAAGGCAAGTCTGCCCCTGTTTATGTCAGAAAAGACTCACCCCAAGTAAATGAGGATCTTAATTCTAAGAAAAATGACAAAGATGAATGTTACAAACAAGAAGGATCTTCTTGTAATCATATTGGGGAGGGGGTATCAAAGGAGGAAGTGGTACCGAGTAAGAAACTCAAGAAAAATGAAGAAAGTCAATGATGTACCTCCTGAAATGCCTCATTTTGACATGAAACATGCTTTGACCCAAATGAAAGTTTCAGTCGCACTTATGGAAATGTTGAAAATAAAAGAGCATAAGGAAGTTGCTCTAGCATTATTAAAAGGAATGAATGATGTACCTATCCCTAATCATTAAGAGAAACCTTTTATAATAAGTAATGCTAAGGAAGAGTGTATATCAGTGAAAGGAAAAGGAAAGAGCAATGAATTTTCCAACATTTGTATTGGAAATATAATAACCCAAGAACCTTTGTCTATTGATCCCTTCTATGTCACCTTAATGGTAAATAATTTTCTTGTAAAAAATTGCATGATTGATTCTGGAGTAGCAGCAAATGTAATGTCCTATCATGTGATGAAAGAATTAGGGCTCCGAGTCACTACACCTGCTGGAAGTTGCTATGCCATGGATAATAGGGAAGTTCTTGTGATAGGGACATTAAAGGATATTGAAGTGAAAATTGCTGCTTTCCCTAAAGTAGCTTATAGGATAGACATAGTGGTAGTGGATACTAAACCATATTATGGTATGCTTCTATCAAGGCAGTGGGCAGCAGCAGTAGGAGGAAAGATGCAGTTGGATTTATCATATGCAACTATCCCTGTGAATAGGAATGAGGTCAAATTATATAGAGAACCTAGGTCATCTATTATGGTTGAGGTGGTCTTACCTAATCAATTAAATTGTTGTGTGAATGTTGATATGGAAAATTTTATGGTTGAAGAAGTCAATCCACAACTAAAGAACACTGACCCAATTGTGGATGAATTGTTGTTGCAACAAAATGGGCTCTAGCAAATGTACTTTGATGGAAGGTGTTCAAAAGAAGGATCTGGATTTGGATTCTTGTTGATATCTCCATCAGGTATCACTTTCAAATATTCATTCATATTGACTTTTCAATGTACAAACAATACTGCCGAATATGAGGCTTTAATTTTGGGAATGTATATTGCCATCAAGCATGGTATTAAATGTTTAAAAGTCCATGGAGATTCCCAATTAATTATATCTCAGATTAGGGGACACTATGCTACTAAAGATGATAGATTAAGATTGTATAAGCATGCTGTCTGGGATAGGATAGAATTCTTTGATGCTTTCAATATATTATGGGTTGAAAGATCAAATAATATAATGGAAAATTTGTTGGAAAGTGTTGCCCTAAAAAATAATGATGCTACTCTTAATGGCATATCTATAGTTGAAATGAAAAGTAGGCCAGCAGTTCCTAACAATATTCATAATTGGAAAGTTTTTGAGGATGATGATGATATCCTCAAGTTTATCCAATGTATGGGCCAATATGATGGTCAAAAGATTGATTGTGAATCTCTAGTGTCAACTGTGGACAATAAGGAATATATTTTTGATTAGGAAGTGATCCAATTGAATACTAATCACATTCCCAAGGGGTTAGTTGAACTGGAAGGCATGTTCAGCATAAATGACAACTATATGACTGAGAAGTCCAATGCCAGAATGGAAGACCTAGAGGAAATCAATTTGGGATCTAAAACATCCCCCAAATTGGTTTATATTGGAAAAAAGTTGGATAGCAACGTGAGACAAAATTTGATAAAGTTGTTGAAAAGGTATCGATGACATACCTCCAGGAAAGAAACTGACTCCACCAGATTCTCAGGCTAGTAACAATCCCATACCTCCAAAGGGCCCAAATACTCCCATACCTCCTAAAACAAGTACATATGCTAGCCTCCAAGGAACGACCTAGCCAAATGACAAGTATAGTGTAGTGGATGAACTCAAGAAATCTAAGGTGAACATCTCTATGTTCAAACTATTGTAGGGCTGCCCATCTCAAAAGGAAGCCCTTTTAAGATCCTTGGATCATTCAAAACTTGGCCCGTTGACCAACAGCACCAGGGTGCCCATGTCCAATGTCAACAAATCTGAGGCATTTCCAAAAGTATTCACAGATAGGACAGAGGTCCCACCATTCCTACTCACCTTGCAGATCTTTGGAAAGAACCTACATAATTGCCTAATTGATTCAGGAGCCTCATGCAACGTCATGCCCCTATCAATTTGCCAGAAGTTGGGGATGGTACCCCAAGTAACGAACTGGGTGGTCATAAAATTAGAAAAAACTGAGGTTAGAGTAATTGGTGAGCTCAAAGATGTACACATCCAACTAGTCACAGATCCCTAGATACAAGAACGCATTGATATACACATAGTGGACATCATTAAGACTTATGGGATGTTTCTAAGCTAAGAATGGACTAAATGCTTAAGAGGATGGCTCTCTACATATTTCACCCAACTCTGGCTACCCTGGAGAGGTTTGAACAACCAGATCAAGATAGATGTAGAACCAAAGCTAATGAGGATGATCACCAAATACAATGCCCCGAATGAAGTCTTGTTCACTCAAATCAATTTGGGCACTTATCGATTGGATGACATTTTCATGTTTCAAATCTGAGAAGGTGAAGAGTTAGACCATAGTCTCATCCAAGGTCCCCTAGAGATGAAGATTGGTGATGACATCTTCTAGAGTTTTGTCAATAGCACAACAGCTAGCCTGCGGCACCTAGGTCAAGACGTAGATCACAACATCTTATTGCTACCTAGATACTAATGATTACATTAGGCTAGTCATTCTGATTTTACATGCCCTAGTTCTCAAGAAGCACTATCACAAGTGTTGGCTCAAATTGCTCAAACAAATGAGCCACCAGAAGCACAGACGATAAAAAGAGATGTACTTGGGATAGAAGATGGGAACAATGTCACACCAGGTATGGACAACCTAGTCCTTGCAAACACTCCACCTCAAGATCAAGATAGTGGGTCAGATCTGGAAGATAGAATCCTTTCCCTGAACATGCTTAGTGACTAGAGTACCTTAGATGATGGAGCATGTCCCCCTTACAAGGGAATACTGGAAGATAAATAAAATGAACTCCTCAAACCTAGGCATACTCAAAATACAAAAGAATTAACTTCTTCTGACAGCGATGGAGAGAGGGGCCAAAAACCAAGGACCAAGGATTTTTCTAAGAAAAGTTCAACCAGACCCAGCCCTAATAAACCACCTCAGATATGGAAACTACGCTTTGATGGTTTGAAATGTAAATGAGGAGCAGGTGTGGGAATCAAATTGATAAATCCAAGGGGTAAGTCTTTCTATGCTGCTTATAGATTACAACTTCTTTGTATTAATAATGTGGTAGAATACGAAGCACTGGTTTGCGGACTCCTCCTATCTCACGAGAAAGGAATCAAGATCTTGATGGTGGAAGGAGACTCACAATTGGTTGTCAAGCAGATCCATAGTTAGTATACTTGTAATGATAAGAGGCTCTCAGCCTACAAAAATAGGGCATGGGATCTGATCAACAAATTTGATGCTTTCAACATCAAAACCATCCCAAGAAGAAATAATTTTGTTACTGATGCATTGGCTATCTCAGCCAAATCATTACACTCAATGGATAAATCCAAACTAAAGAAATTCTTGGTTGAACTTGTCACAGCCTTGGCCATTCCAGACAATGTCACTAACTTTCAAGTCTTCCAAGATGATCAACATATCTTAGATTTTATCATGTGCACTGGCATGTTTGAAAAGTAGATCATCAACGAGGAGAAGAATGAGGAGGAAATAGTTGAACTTAAAGAACCTAATGATTACAACATCATAAACCTGAAAACCAATGCCATACCCAAGGGAATGGTAGAACTAGAGAGGATTTTTGATAGCGATAAGACTAACATATGAAGGCATCCCGATGTAACACCTGATGGTAAAGAATGTGACACCTACAACCTGGGCATGGAAGAGGAACCGAGAGAAGTCCACATTGGAAAAGTGGGGACCAAAGAAGAAAAGGAGAAAATGGTCTAGCTTCTCATTGAATATCGAGATGTCATAGCATGGAGTTATGAAGAATCAAAGACATATGACACCTTAGTCATAGTGCACAACATCCCTTTGAAACTAGATTCCAAGCCCTTTAGGAAACAACAAAGACCCATGAATCCCACTATGGATCCCTTGATCTAAAAGGAAGTCCAAAAGCTGCTCGATGCCAGGATCATCTTCCCGATCTGACATTCTACATGGGTTGAAAACCTAGTACTTTTAAGGAAGAAGACTTGAGAAATTAGGATGTGCGTAGACTTCCAGAACCTCAACAAGTCCTCTCAAAAGGATAATTATCTACTCCCATCTCTAGATGAAGTGCTGCAAAATGTTAATGGATCTCAAATGATTTCATTCCTGGATGGCTACTCTGGGTATAATCAGGTGATGGTACAAGAAGAGGATAGGCTGAAAATGGCATTCACCACTAAATGGGGAACTTTCACCTATTGATGGATGCCTTTCAGGCTGATTAATGCTGGAGCTACCTTCTAGAGAGAAATAGACATAGCATTCAAAGGATTGGTTGGAAGGTGCATTATCATCTACATGGATGATCTCACAGCCTACTCAAAATTGAGAGCTGACCACGTAAGAGACCTCAGAAAATGCCTCCAGAGGTGCAGAGAATTTGGGATCTCCCTCAACCCCAAGAAATGCGTGTTTGGGGTAACTGAAGGAAAGGTCTTGGGGCATATCATTTCTGAAAAGGGGATATCCATTGACCCCAAAAGGGTGGAGGTGATCCTAAAATTGACACCACCTCATAGCCACAAGGAACTAAAATCTTTCTTTAGAAAGATCAACTTCGTCAGAAAATTCATAAGTGGTTTCATGGAAATAGTGAAACCATTGAATGACATGCTCAAGAAAGACGCCAAGATTGAATGGGCTCTCCTAGCCAAGAAGTCTTTCAAAGAGATTAAGAATGCCATGGCCACGACACTAGTCCTAGCTAGTACTGACTACACCATCCCTTTCAAGGTCTACTATTTTGCATCGAAACATTCATTCACAGGAATTCTCACACAGAAGAAGAGTAGTGAAGATGAAAGGCCCATTGCCTTTATGAGTTTCCCTTTCAAAGATGCTGAGCTCAGATGCCCAAACTTGGATAAGATCCCAAAAAAGAGCTTTAAAGATCAAAATTAGCTCTTACATCCTAAAGAGTGGACAACTCTACAAACATAATTATGAGGGTTTGTACTTAAGATGTTTGGATAGAATGGAGGCAAAATAGATACTAGTGGACTTTCATGATAAATACAAAATGGGACATGGATTAGTGGAAGCCACTGCTCACCAAATCCTAAGGGCAGGATATTTTTGGCCTATGATATTTAAAGATACTGGCAAGCACATGAGATCCTACCACACTTGCCAAACTAGCATGACTTGAGAGAGGAATCCAGCAATGCCCTTACAACCAGTCTATGAGGTACGCCCATTTGCCCAATGGGGCTTGGATTTTGTTGGAGTGATTAAACCCCCTTCATCTATAGGACATAAGTTTATCTTAATAGCTACCGACTATTGCATGTGCTGGATAGAGGCACAAGCATTAAAGAATTGTACCACTGAGGTCGTAACCAAATTCATGGAGGAACACATCATAACTATGTTTTGGATACCATTCTATCTGGTATGTGACAATGCCCCCTCTTTCTCTTCGACCTCACTCACACAATGGGCCTTTAAAAACTAGGTAATCCTCAAATTCTCTTCAAATTACTATCCGCAAGGCAATGGCGTAGCAGAGTCTATAAATAAAAATCTAACAATAGTGATCAAACACCTCCTAGATGACAACCCCAGGGACTGGCACACGTAGGTAAAATATGATTTATGGACTGATTATGTAAGGATCAAGAATGCCCTGAGGACATCTCCATACCAACTTGTCTATGGCTTGCAACCAATCTTTCCTATGAACCTGAAAATCCCAATTCTGAGATTTATGGACTAGTACCTAGGGGAGGAAGATTGGGTACAAGTCAGACTCATGAATCTCCTAGGACTAGAGGAGAAATCAACTTTGGCCCTAGAAAATACATCAAAGCATTAGGCCGTAGTCAAAAGGTGGTTCGACAAGAGAGCTACCATCAAATCCTATAGGATCTCTAACCTTGTCCTCATGTGAGATAAGGTGAAAGAAAAGCTAGGCAGCCATACCAAGTTCCAAAGGCTGTGGATAGGCCCTTACCAAATATCAGAGATCTTGGGGGAGAACACTTTTAGGATCAACACATTGGATGGAGAGTTGACCCCATTGCCAGTCAATGGGAAATTTCTCAAAAATTACTTTGGATCATAAGTGGGACTGCCTTCCGTCCCTTATACCATAGTCACTTTTGCATTTTTTCTTTTTTTTGTTGTCCTCACCGTCAGTCCTTTATGCCACTCGTATTTGTTATTTTCTTTGTCGGGGCTTATTTTTTGTTTTGATTCAGTGTATTTTGGATCTAGTCCAAGGTGTCTCGCAAGAGGAGTAGAGGTATTTCTTAGTCAAATTTCAAGGATACATGTAGCATAAGAGAACCCTCCCAAAAGACAAAGTAGTGATGATTATCATTGACAGACAAGAAGGAGTTCAAAGTTTGGTCATCCTGATCATAAGACACATTAAGGTACAACACTAGAGGGCATTGGTTTCTAAGGTATTTTTTAGTTGTAGCCAACCTGAGTGCATAGGTTTAGGTATCCACCAATCCCAGAACCCAAGTCTGAACTGAATGTGAAGGTAATAATGAAAGAAAGAAGAGCCAAAAGGGAAAGAAAAATAAATACTCAAAAATAAACTGCCCCCAAGAGGTCATGAGTGAAAGGTCCATACAACACCACCTAATTGTTACTCTGACCAGGAAAAAAGAAGAAGAAGAAAAGAGGTTATAGACCTGAATGCATGGAACACACTAACGTCCAAGGCTTGATACATCTCCAAGAAAATAGAAGGAACAAAATGATTTCTCAAAAGATAGGATAGACTTGGGTGATTATGACAACCTCTACCGAGGCTATGGATGCCCAGCTGGCAGTAGAGAAAGGTTATACTTGGTACTTGGGGAAAAATTTGTCGGGGCTATGGACACCTGACTGCTAGCAAAGCTCTTTTTAGGATGCCCTGATTTATTTGGCAAAGCCTAGGGATAACTGGCAAGCACCTTAGTTATCACTAACAAAGGTCAAGAAATGAACACACATGAACACACACAGGGAAACTAATAGAAGAACCCCAGATTGGAGGTCATTGAAGAATCATCGAATCCACCACCTCTTGGTTATGTTCTACTATAAAGCTACCTTCTGGAAGAGTGTTGATGATAAAGAAATGCCTCAGTCATTCCTCCTTTTGTCAAGGCTATTTGTTGTGGGTCCACAATACACACCCCATTTTAGGTCCTCTGACCATGGGGAACCCCCTTTCTTTTTTGTCTTTTCCTCCTTTCGTTGTGTCTGCACATCATAGAAACCTAGTCAGCCACCACAGATGATCGTTGAAACCCAACCATAGGAAAGGAGAACCCTTTCTCAGCCTTTTGGCCCTTTTGGCCTTTTGGAGGACTTCAGTCCTCTGAAATACCGAAATGGCTGAAAGGCCAAAGACCAAACCTTTTGGTGATTTCAAACTCTGAAAACACTAAAAGGATGAAAGGTTCTTGGTCCTACTTCAGCATTTTTGGCCTTTCAGTGTCTAAAACCCTGAAATTATTGATGTCAACCCATGGGTTATAAAAGGGGTAACCTCCTTTTTTCATTTCACTTTGCATTTTTATGTGTGTCTACTCTCAGTCGCATTTTGTCTACTTATTTTCACCGACCACCTCCTCTTCCAAGCTGCTTGGTTGCCCTCCCTTTGGTCGATCATTTGAGGTAGGCTCTCTTTACCCTTCCCTACTTGGTGCTTTCAGGTTTACTTAGGTTTAGGGTCTTTTTGGTGCCCCTAGTGCCTATCCAGCCTAGGGCACTTCATTTCATCACCTTTTTGGGCTTCTATGTCTTCCTGTGTTGATAGGGATGTCCCTCCCTATCAGCCCTAGGGTATTCTGGTTTCATTAGGTCTAGGTTTAGGGTCTTGTGTTTTTGTCAGTCACGGCACTTGCCATAGTTTTTCAGCCTCTAAAAGGCCAAAAACTGGATCTTCACTTTCACCAAGTGTCATTCCAGACATTTCAGCCTTTCGAACATCTAAAAGGTCTGAAAGTTCAAAAAGCCAAAAGATAGACCTCTGATCAGTCCATTCAGGTTCCTCACCATGTTCAAATGATTTGGCATTCTTGGGAAAGCCCCTACTAGTTCAGTGTCTAAAACTCTGAAATCCTTGATAGACTTGGCCCTTCCATATGCCTATTCACACTTTTAGAATTTTCGGTCTTTGAACTAGTTTTCGGTGTTCAAAACACTGAAAGGACCGAAAGTGAAAAAACATGCACTTAGTTGTTTTTCTTTAGCTCTCTTTGTTTTCTTTCCTAGTTTAAATTGTTTTTTTTGGCTTCATTCAAATAAGCTACTGATATTTGTCTTTCTTGTAGGAATGACTGAACCCAAGATAACATCCCCAATGAAGTATCAATATAAGAAGAATCCCCCTAGCTCAAAGGTGGGGACCAAACACAGTGAGGTAATAGCTATCAACATTAGGAATGTGGATTGGAACGAATTCCTGACTCAGTGCTCCCAAATAGCGAACAGATCTAAGGACTATACCTCATTAGTCCTATCTGGGCTAGTAAATGCAGCCACACACCCTGTGGCTATTTCATCTTTAGAATTGATCATCACCCTAGCTCATCATTATGATTTAGATAAGAGGGTGGTAGTAAACTCTGAGGATTAGGTGGTGCTAGACATCAGGCCAGATATCATTGAGGATGTCTTTCACCTTCACAAAGGCATAGACAAATTCTATGACTTCTATATGGAAAAGGGGACCAAGTGGTTTGGTAACAGGGAGAAAATTGTAAATGAGATGATGAATAAGGAATACCTCAAGCAACCACTTCCAAAGAAAAAACTAGAAAAGATAGACCTCTGGAGAGGTTATATGAAGGATGATATCCAGGCAGCTATAACAATAATAAGTAGGGTGTATGGGTTACCACAGTCCACCCAACTTGAGCACTAGATTATCCTATTGATAGAAAGGATCTGGGAATGGAAGGCAAGATTCAACTAGGGCACCATCATCAGTGACAATCTAGATGAGCAATTGACAGCCATAAAACATAACCCCAAGTATTACATGAGTAGTTATGTGGTGTATCTACTAGCTGCACAGGCAGATTATCTTGGTCTCACCAAGAGGGGAAGTCTTAATGATCAAAATGCATGGCCCCATCTTGTATACCCGTAGTTGGTAAAAGGAGAAAACATGCCAGAGGATTCCCCGGATTATTAGATATTCAATGATGCATTCATATTTGCAGTCATCCAATCTATTGAGGGTGACTTTGCTAAAAGGATGTTAGAAGAGGATATTGCTAAGGTAAGGGCCATACGGGCCTATTTTATCCAGTTTAGGACATTCACATATATCAGGATAGCCGGGTCAACCTTGCAACCAAAGAAGTTGCCCAAGTACCCATTCGACTGGATAATCATATTGGATATAGCCAAGCAGCTCGCGGATGCATATGAGCACATAAAACATAAGAAGAAGCACTGTTGGGACTTTCCCATCTCTGTGGGACCCTATACACTATAGGATATGAAGGTTTGCAAAGCCATTTCTTTTGAATGGGATGACTGTCCCTTATAGATTTACAAGATAGTACGAGCCTGCTTTGATCCTATAGGTACTTATAGCCATATCATCGACAAATTCTACGTACATGAGCCACATCTAGAAGATCATTGGATAAATTGTATAGATGATCATGAGGTTAGGATCCAAGATTACTGTAGAATGAACCTAGCTCTGTAAAAAGAGGTGTTGAAGGTTCCTATTTCCTCAAAGGTATGGGAATGTGATTTAGAGGAGGTCTTAGAAGACATTTACACAAAAGATAAGGTGTATGACAGGCCAATCATGAACGCCGAGGTGGACAAGGATGAAAATGATGACATAGACTTTAGGGCAAGGCATGTGATAAAAACCACTATATCTTGGATCAAGAAGCCACACCGAATGAGTCCGATCCCTGTGAAAACATTAATTGAGCCCTCAAGGAAGGTAGAAAAATAGTGAGGAGAGAGATCAAAAGCTCCTAAGTACAAGAAATATCCCCCTTAGAAGCCTAGGATCGTGTATGGTCATGAATGACCAGTCAAATATGGCTCTAATCCAAGGCCCAAGAAAACTAGAATGACAGGCCAGATTGACCCACCGGTGGGGTTGTCACAACCCCAATCAGGAGAAGGCCAATCTACCTCTCACCAATCTTCCCCCACCACTGAGAAGGAAACCTATAAGAGAAAAAAGAGTTATAAATATCCCCAGCTAGAAACAATAAAAGAAGAGCCTGAGGAAGAGGATGCAGGTGAGCCCCTAGTTTGGAAGACTAGGTTGCAAAAGAGGAGAGAAAAGGAGATTACTAAGAAACATAAAGAGGATCCCAAAGAATAGGATAATCCTTTGGATGCATTAGGATCAGATGAGTTCATGCTTTCTAATTTTTAAGGACTTGAAGGCTTTTGAGATCATGGCCAAGATACACACACTGGGGGACCACTGCTCATACAACCTCAAGTAGCCCTCACTCCACCACCAGTCCACTTCACCAATCCTTCGGTGAATTTTTCTGTTCCACCAATAAGCTCCCATTCTACTCCAGGGCCTAAAACCCAAGATAGTGGGGTAACTCAAAGTTTAGCAACAGATAGTGTAGCTAGAGGGAGTTGTGTTTTCACTTCACCACCCCACATACTTACTCTACCATCTTCCCTACCAACTCCAACACCTACTCCTACACCAACTCTGCCTCTGTCTACTACCACCATCTCCTCATCTCCCATTCCAATCATACCAACACTTGTTCCCTCAACATCAATCCATCAAACATGTGCCACCCAAGTTTTCAGAGAAGCTATGTGTGCTAAAGACACACCACCTTTCCATACTATGCTTGAGCCCATGACCAGTCTGAAGTCAAAGGTAACAATTGACACTTCTGAGGAAGAAGCCCAGGACAAAGAAGGGGATAACATGGTAATTGAACAAGGAGAGATAGAAGGATAAAGAGAGAGAAGAAGAGGAAATGGATGTAGATGCTAAAGGGGAAGGAATGAAAGGAGGGAATGAACAAGGAAAAGGGTAAGAAAAGGAATTAGAAAAAGAAATAGAGCCAGAAATACAAAGCCTCACTTTGATCCTCTAGGTTGCACCATATGAACCTATGACTACATCTGGTAAACCTACTTGGTTTACCAATGAAATACAACATAGGAAAAGAACCTACACTAGTGAATTAGATGGAGAGGACACAAGTATGACATCTGTGAGACAAGCTTTCCACCAAGTAGAATTTAATGCACCTACAAAGATCATGTCATATGTAACTCAAGGCACTAAGGGTCATTGGAAAGCCCAAATAGCTATCCTTCCACTGAGCACTTCTCAGACAACAATTTCATGAAAGGGTTATACATTCAAGGAGGTAGATTTGGGCGAACCTACAGGAGAAGGGAGAAAAACACTAGCAACTTTAGGGCTAAAGCATGCTCTAGGGTTCATGAATAAAGATGAAGAAACCATCAAAACTTTAACAGACCAAAATGAAGCCTTAAAAGGGTTCATCCAAAATATGTTGGGTCCCATTGACCCAAATTGTTTAGAGGCTTCACTACAGGCAATGATTGATAAAAGGGCCAGACCAGATTTGCTGGTAGGTTTGACTCCCTCTTTTATCTAGGCAAGTGTTGATTGGATAAATGACTTCAAACAATTCAGAGAGAAGGCAATCCCATCAATATTTAGTCCATACAGGACCATATTGGTTGAGGTTAATTCACTCATCAACCTAGTGGAAGATGACGTGGGTATGGATGTAGAGGTAGTTAAGTGGCAAGCAACTCTCCAAGATTTGGAGATAATTTGAAAGCAACGCTTCCAAATTTTGGTAAAAGTCTATGAGGGCAAAGAATTGGATCAAACAAATGACCAAAATAATTAAGGTGTACAAGAAACTCTAGGCCCTTATAGATGAAAAGTGGGAGGAGGTAATAAAATGGATCAAAGATATAGATACCTTCTTCACAGGGGTTGGCCTCAATGTCTATCGAGATGAAATCCAATAGGCTCTACGTCCCTCCAAGCAAGTGGTCCAATAGTTTAGAGACATTCTGGCTGGAGTCAATACCAAGGAGGCCTTGTAGCAACTATTCTACATGAAAGATGAAATACATAGAATGTCACAACACAAAGAAGAGATCACGTTCTTCACTTCTGAATTGATTATCTTCAGAAAGAAGCAAGAACGAAGGGTCTCTAAGCTCAAAAGAAAGGAGATCAATTTTGATGAAGTCTAGGAGATAGTGCAGAGGCTCCAGGTAGCTCACCCAGAGGTCTTCACTAGATAAGGCTCCAAGGTTCAATTACCAAGAAGACAGGGCAATATTTTCACTACTTGGCAAAAATTCTACCAGGGAAGAGTTTTCAGCCTTTCGACCTTTGAAATTTTTGTTTTTCGGCCTCCCAAAGCAAGGAGTTTTTGGCCTTTTAGTTTTTCAACCTCCTCAAGTTTTTTTGGCCTTTCGGCCCATGACAAGTCCAAAATTTTGGGACCTCCGAGTTTTAAAATTTTGAGGAGCACCTAGGAAATTTTAAAGGCATTAAAGTTTCGGGGTAGAGGTCGAGGTCTGAAAAACTGGGGGGTTTCAGTGAGGTCACTTTTTGAGACACCAGTTAGACTCTAGATAATATCCATGGGCAACATGAGTTTTTTTTGGGAGGACTAAAGGTTTCCTATCAGTTCCCACTGCCAGAAATAGTTCCATGTGAAGAATCCAAGAAGCATCCACCAAAATCAAGAGAAAGACTCCCAGTTCACAGAAGGAATTCTCCTCCTTTCTCTCCCTTCTCTAGCGGATTTTTCCCTCTTTGCATAAGCAAATGGAATGTAAATGGGTTTAAGAATCCATGCAAGTTACATAGTATCAGTTAGCAGTAGTTTACCTTCAGCAAAGTTTTAGTCTTAGTTTTATTTCTTTAGTTTAGACTCTCTAATGCCCTAACTCTGAAAATTAGAGTTGTAGATCAAAACTCTATATATTGTAATAAAAAAACAATGCAAAGGGCTGAATTTTTAATACAATAATGATCTACATTGGGTGCTTCATTCATGGTGTGTGAATTACTGCTATCTATGTGAATTTATTGAATGTATGCTTGCATTATTCTTTATTTTTAGAGAGCCCTTTGTGTTATTGTGTTTTGAATTCATGCTAATTTTAGTTGGAGTTTGCTGTCGTATATATACCTTGTTGTGATGAATGCGTGGAGGAGATCATCTTTGGGCTTAACGATAAATCCATCTCATGGATGCGCACATCTTAGTGGCTTTGTGATTTGATAGATTTTGAATATCTTGCATGAGTGAATATGTCTTCTCTCTAAACGCTTGCATCTGTGGAGTAGTGAATTGTGACTTTGTCTGATTTATGCTTCGTGGGTTGTTCCGAATCTCTCCAACATTTAATTTGTAAGGAAGGGTTTACGATGGTTTATGTCCTTAGGATTTCACTTTTGTCACAATTTTCTTTATTTCTTGTTACCCTTCCCTCTTTAAAACGCTGTCATTAATTCTAAAAATTACCATCTTGAAAACACAAAATTGCATTTTATTTACAACACCCATACTTGTTAAAATGGAAAATACCAAAAAAAAAAGAGAACTAACAATATTTTTGTAGTTTGTTGTCTTGAACGTACCAAAAAAGGCCTCCTTGTGAACAAATCACATTTATCTTCAACTGAGTAACCAAGCAGGTTGTGACTTGACCCCGGAGAACCTTGGGAATAACTCAGTTATTCTTTCAAGAGAGGAAATCAAATCTTGAGATTGTAGCAAGTTGGCTTGTGTCAAAACAATGCTCAACAATACTTTTATGGAGGATGCTCAAAGGAAGGATCTGGAGGAGGAGTTTTTTTTATTTCCCCATCAAGTATCACATTCAAATACTCTTTCCTGCCAAATTTCCAATGTACAAACAATACTACTGAGTATGAAGCCTTAATCTTGGGAATGGATATTGCTATCAATCATGGTATTAGGTGTTTAAAAGTTCATGGAGATTCCCAGTTAATTATATCTCAGATTAGGGAGCATTATGCTTCTAAAGATGATAGATTAAAATTGTACAAGTATGTTGTCTGGGATAGGATAAAATTATTTTATGCTTTCAATATCTTATGGGTAGAGAGATCCAATAACATAATGGCATATTTCTTGGCAAATGTTTCCCTAAAAAATAATGATGCTACTCTTACTGGTATGTCTATGGTTGAAATTAAAAGTAGGCCTGCAGTTTCTCAAAATATTCATAATTGGAAAGTATTTGAGGATGATGATGATATCCTCAGGTTTATCCTATGTGTAGTTCACTATGATGGTTAGAAGATTGATTTTGAATCTCTAGTATTAGTTGTGGACAATATGGAGTATATCTTTTATCAAGAAGTCATCCAATTGGATACCAATCACATCCCCAAAGGGTTGGTTGAATTGGAAGGAATGTTTAGCATAAATGACAATTATATGACTCACAAGTCCAATGCCAAGGTGGGAGATTTAGAGGAAGTTAATTTGGGATCTGAGCCATCTCCCCAATTAGTCTATATTGGTAAAAAATTGATTGTAATGTGAGACAAAATCTGATAAAATTGCTGAAGAAATACAAGCATGTATTTGCATGGTCTTATGAAGATTTGAAAGCTTATAGAAAAGACCTGTTTCAGCATGATATCCCTTTGAAAGAAAGTATAAAACCATTCAGACAAAAACAAAGGCCCATTAATCCCTTGTTGGCTACCAAAATGCAAGCATAGTTGGTGAAAATAAGAGATGCAAGTATAATTCAGCCAATAAGACATTCATCACGGGTCTCTAACTTAGTCCCTGTAAGAAAGAAAAATGGGGACATAAGATTATGTGTTGATTTTAGAAATCTGAATGTGGCCTCATTGAAGGATAACTATGGAATACTTAACATGGAGACCATGTTGCATAAAGTCATTGGATGTGATTTATTATCTATGATGGATGGGTTTTCAGGGTACAATCAAGTGCTGCTTAAAGAATCTAAACAATTCAAAACAACATTTACTACTACTTGGGGCACCTTTGTGTATGCTTGTATGCCATTTGGGTTGAAAAATACTGGTGTAACATTTCAAAGGGCCATGGATGTAGCTTTCAAAGACCTTATAGATGTTCTGATGGTAGTATACCAAGATGATTTGATAGTTTTCTCAAAAAGAGTAGAGGATCATTGCAATCACTTGGAAAAGGTGATGATAAAAGCACTAGAATATGGGGTGTCTTTAAACCCAAAAAAGTGTCACTTCACTGTTACTGAGGGGAAACTTCTGGGATACATAGTATCAAAAGAGGGAGTAAGGATAGATCCTGAAAGAGTTGAATCCATCCAAAAGATACTTGCTCCCAAGAACTTAAAAGGTATACAATCATTTCTAGGGAAAACTAATTTTGTTAGGAGATTTATTGCCAACTTTGCAGAACTAGTTAAACCTATTGTCAAATTGCTGAAGAAAAATGTAAAGTTTGAATGGGACCAAGAGGCTCAGTTAACCTTTGAAAAAATAAAAAAAGCTATTCAAGAAGCACCAGTCCTTGTATCCCCTGATTACACCAAGCCCTTTTCTTTGTTTACTCTTGCTTCATTCCATACTATTGCATCAGTCCTATTGCAAAAGGATGGTGAGGGATTTGAACATCCCATTGCATTTTTTAGCAAGTCATTGTAGTCAGGTGAGTTAAACTATCAATTAATGGAGAAACAAGCTTATGCTCTGGTAAAGGAAGTCAAGGCTTTTACACCATATTTGGTTTGTGCTAAGGTAAATTATTATGTTCCTCATGCTGTTGTCAAGGACATTTTTGTTCAGAATGAAGTAACATGAAAAAGATGCAAATGGATAAACAAAATTCAAGAGTTTGATTTAGACATCCATATCACTAAGTTGGTCAGGGGATTAGGTTTGGAAAAGTTGATGACAGAAGGAAATTTGGATTTGGTCCAAGTTAACAGTGTTGATACATATGAGAATTGTTTAACAAGTATTGAAATGCAACTCTAGTATGCCAATATTGTATATTTTCTGAAAAATGCTAGATGTCCAGATAACTTGAATGACAACCAAAGGAGGAGTTTGAGATTACAATCTCAGAAATATGTTTTGTTGCATGGTTATTTGTTTTGGAAAAATGGAGATGGGATCCTGTTATTATGTCTTGCCAAAGGTCAATTAGAGAAGGTATTGAAGGAAATGCATGCTGGAATGTGTGGAGGGCACTATGCTGCTAGATCAATGACTCATAAAATTCTGAGAGCTGGATACTATTGGCCTTGTTTTTTTCAAGATGCTTACACTTTTGTCAGGAAATGTGAGCCATGCCAAAGATTCTCAATTAAGATGAAGTATTCAAAAGCATTATTGTTAAACCTTGTAGTAGCAGAGGCTCCCTTTGTTATGTGGGGAATGGACTTCATAGGAGAGTTTGCTGAGAAATCAAGTGGGGGGCATAGTTGGATTTTGTAGGTAACTAATTATTTTACAAAATGGGTAGAGGAAATCCCAACTAAGAGAGCATCAAGCACTGTGGTTATTGACTTTCTAATGGATAATGTGATTACAATATTTGGTGTTTCCCTCAAGTTGGTAATGGATAATGCCATGTGCTTCAGGTTTGAAGAATTTAGTGACTTTTTCTCTAATATGGGAATTGTTATGTCCTATTCATCCCCATACCACCCTCAAGCCAATGGTCAGGTAGAATCCAGTAACAAGAGTATCTTACAAATTTTTAAAAAGAGATTAGAAGGAAATAAAAGATCTTGGCATGTAAAACTAAAAATTTCCCTTTCTGCTGATAGGATCACTGTCAAGAAGGCCATTGGAAAATCTCCTTTTGAGTTGGTTTATGGTGTTCAATCAAGAATGCCTGTCAATAATTTGCTCACAATCTATAACTTTATCCAAGATGAAGAAATGGAAGTCTCTAAACCTATGGAAGAAAGAATGGTTCAGTTGGTAGAATTGGATGAAATAAGGAGAGAAAGCCAGAGAGAAAATATCAAATTGCAACAAAAAATGAAGTATCTTTTTGACAAAAGGGCATATGAGAGAAATTTGCATCCTTGTGATTTTGTATTGCAATGGAATACCAGGGCTAAAGACAAAGGTAAGCACAAAAAGTTTGAGACACTATGAATGGGGCCTCTTGTCATATCTCAAGTTTTTAGAAAAGATTCATATTTCCTCAAGAATTTGGATGATGAAGAATAGGAATTTCCAATGCATGGACAATTCCTGAAAAATTTCTTCAATTAGTTCCTCTTTTCCATGCACAATAGTATGTATTATACGTCCAGGTGTGTTTTCTTTCTATTGTGTGTTTGTTTCTTGTAGTAGGTTAGTCTTGTTTGTGTTCTGCCTCTCCAGAGATCTATGGTTCTTTTTATAACCTAGTGTTTAAACATCCTCAGAGAGAGCCACTATTGGTACTATTTCCTATTTAGGGTGTGTCTTATAAAATCTTGAGGTCCCATGTCATTCATGTTATCTAAGGGTTTAAAATCATGCTTAAAAATTGTTCTCATGCCACTGCAAATTCTGTTCTAACCCTTGACCTAGTTGAAAATGCTAAAAAAACCCTTGTTTCATGTCTCCTAGTGTAAGTTTGGTCATAAAAACCCTAAGCATTGAAATGTCTTCTAATTTCATGTTACCTTTTTCACTTAAGTCATGTCTCGCATGGGTTCATTTTAAAAGCAGTCATGTGTATTAAAGTTGTCAATCCTAACACCAGGGTCTCACATTATTCCCAAAGTCCAAAGTCCACTGAGGTTTTAAATAAATTCATTATATGCTGGGCATTTCTATTTTGATCTGATAGATCACTTAATGGATTAATCTCTAAGATACATGACATCCATCACTTAAGAAATTAAGTCTGAGCGACGTATGTCCTTGGAAGCAATGTGGGTCCTGTCACAAACAGCATAAAGGTGACTAAAGTTTGAAAAGATATAATGGTCGGCTTAATTTCTTATCTCCAAGATGTTCAACATCTATCAGTTAAGAAATTAAGTGGTCTTGACATCTGGCAGTTAGTGGAACCAGATATTCAGAGCTGGCGATGATTAAAGTACAGTTAACTTGTTTTTCATCCAACGGTTGGATTAATGGCTTAACTTCAAAGTAATTGATATCTAATGCCTAAGACATTAAGCGGTGATGACGCGTATAAAGATGATGATGTGTAGTCCACTAAAGGTGAATTTGGCTATAGGATAAAGTTTGGAGAAGTTTGAAAAGATCTGACGGCTCACTTGATGACTTAAGGAAAAGTTGATCAATATCTATCGCTTAAGTGATTAACCCATGATGCCATGTGTCCTAGGTGGGTCTGGCTGAGTTTGTAAGGGTATTGTAAAGTATAGTTATCATGTTAAAGGCATGGGATGTTAGAAAGAATCAATGTCTGACTTGATAGCTTAGAAGGAAAACCGATCAAGATCTAATGGGTAAGAGATTAAGTCTGAGCGACGCGTGCATAAAAGGTGGGTCAAATACAGCGCAAAAGTCATGTTAATGAGGGTGCAAGTGTAAAAAGATTGGATAGTTTGCTTAATAACTTAGAGGTAAAGTGAAAAAAATCTAATGGATAAGTGATTAAGTGGTGCCAAAACATGTTCTAGGTGAATAGTTGTTTCTGGGAAAAGAAGAGAACCATCAGATGAAAGAGATGTTGTTTAAGATATACAACCTAAATTCAAAGTTATTAAAATAAGTTTTAGTGAGCCATTAAGCCATGAGTTTGAAGCAGGAAAATTGATTGTAGAATGTGTGGCCACTCTAGTCAAATTCAATACGAATGACTGATTTGATTGAAGCAGTAAAACTGGTTAATTTGACTTGAAGCGGCAATAATTTACCAAAGTCATTCGAGAAAAGAACATAGTTGCAAAGATATTCAACTCCTCACGACAGAATTGCAAAATGGGTTAGTCTTCTCTAATTTAGAAAAATTCAGGTTCCTAGTAAGATTTGCAATTCAAAAGACTTTCAAAATTATCATTTCAAAATCCAAATTTCATCTTAGCAAAAAAGACTTAGGTTCAAAATGGCCCCTAGTATTGAACTTTCAGGAGAGGTAGATTATCAGAAATGAAATGTTAGGGAGGATCTATTGCAATAATTAAAAGGATCCTCGGGTGATGCAACCTAGATCAAGAGATTAGTTCCATCACATCCCCATTTCAAAATAGGAGAAGGCTTGTATGACTCGGGTAGGTGGGCCAAAGATGTTAAAACTAGTCTAAATGGTCTAACTCTATTTAGAACAGCATACAGCCAAAGAAACGCTCCTACCCCATATTGTAACATATGGGACTTGGATGTAGGAAAGTTTATAGTACCTAGGGTGTTCATGGATACAAATTTGTTTACCTTGATAGCCAACACTTATGACAAAGTATCCAGGGTTGTAAGGGATACACAGGGAAACATGTTGTTGACCATCTCAGCTGATGAAATCAAAACAATTTTCAAGTTGAGTGATACTTCAATACAAATGGATGATATTGAATTTGAATATTTTAAGGAAGTATTCCAGACCCAAAGGGAGTATTATAGAAATGAGGCCTTGAAAGGATACTTTAACAAGATAGGGGACTTGATTTTAGTAGGGCCTAAAACACCAGAACCATTTAAATTGGATTATTTTAATGGCAAGGCCAAGAAAATGTATAGTGCCTATGCTAATTCCTAGGAGCAGATGAAGAGACAACAATGTCTGTCCATATAATGCTCATGGTGGTTCAAATTCTACATCCCCACCTATCAGTAGCTTTTTACTATGCCTCTTACTTTGCCCAACAAATGCATGAAGGTTTGGCAGGTATCCAAGATAGCAACATACTTAAGCCAATGGGATGGTATTCCTTATGATGCACATGTTTTTGTTCAATAATGCTGACTTCTTTGAGGAAGAGATGGACCTGACTAAGTTCCAAGGTGATGAGTATTTGCCTATTCAAATGTGGAGTGTTGATCTATCATGGGATAGAAAAGAAGCCAGTTATGTATACTTTGACAGGGTTTTTGCCACTAGGCTTCGGTCATTGTTGTGCAAACAAAATGCCAGGATCCCTACAGACATGATGAGGTTGCTAAGACCCATGAAGTTTTCCCCAGAGTCAAAAATTTCCCACAATTGGGGAGATTTGATTTTATACCTTATTTCTATAGTGATAAGGGTTTATAGATTTAGGGGAACCCCCAATGTTCTACCCTACAGAGTGCCTTTAAAGATTGGAATTGTAGAGGTTTTGAGACAATTGGGTGGATTATAGGAGGAAGCCCTAATAGGCAAAATGAAGGGAAGCATTTTCCATACTCTTACAAGAGCCCATCATTTCATCATAGTAAAGGGTGGGTGGGCATAGTTTGATAAGTATTTTGAACCTTTCCACTTAGCAACATCTGTATCCAGGTGTGCAGGCAATGAAGATTTTATAATGGGAATGTTAAAAAAAAGAACCAAGTGCTTAACATTAGAGCACCAGTTAAATTTCCCAAAGGATATTATTAGAATTTTTTTTGATCTAGGTGACCAGGAGGTCAGGAAAGAGAAATGGCTGGTGTACAAGAAGTCTTTGGACTTTGTACACAATTTTGATAAGTCTTATGATCCTTTGAAGGAATTTTTCCCTTGGGCCAAGAAGATTGAGTCCCTAATGATTTTATTCAAGGGAATCATGCAAACCCTTAGTGAGAAGAAACAAAGGATAATGGAAGCTGAGCCAAAAAAAGCTCAAGCCATCTTGACCAAACTTTCACAAGGAAGAGTAGTCCCACTAGGGAATTATTTTGTGTACAAGAGGAGAAGATACATTACTATCATGCTCAAAGTTGATAAATCTTCTAAGAATAAAGGAAAGAGGCCAACAAGTACTAGTGCCCAAGAGATCCCCTCTCTCAAGAAACAAAAGGTGGAGGGAAAAGAGCAAGAGAGTGAGTTGTACTCTCCCTCCCAGTCCCCTATACATTTGGATGACCAAGACATTGCTGATTAATTGCTTCAAATGAGGAACACTGGAAAAGTTTTTGTTACTGCCCAAGAATTACAAGAAGGAGTGCCAGAGGCACCTAGGCATACAACTGTTGATCTCACAATTACAGAATCCATAGGTAACAAACTAGATCCTGTAACTAAGCAGGCTAGTGAGGAGTTCTTGTCAGATGACAACTTTGTCAAAACTAGGGCCTTAATTCAATTTTTATGGATAACTCACATTAATGAGTTCAAAAATAAATGCCAATGGTTGCAAGAAGCTCAACCAAATCATGCCAAAGATGATATTTAAAAAGGGGTCAAGCAGGAGCTAATGTCTAAATTTGACAAAATCACCCCTGAAGAGGGTAGAGAATTGGTCAATGAATAGGGAGTCCTTATCCTACCTCAGTGGGACTTGGTTGATGCAATAGGTTTTGATGCTATTAGAAAGGAGGAAAAAACATTGAGCACTGATAGAACATCAATTGGTGCCCAATTTAGTGAAAATAATGCAGCCCTAGCAATTTGGGCCTTGAAGAAGGATAAAAGAAGAGTAAAAGAAGATGATCAAATTGAGGATGTAGGAAGCCTCATTGTTAAAAGAGTTTCTGATACCTTAGGTAATGAGGTAGATAACCTTGTCCTTCAAAGGCTAATTTGAGCCTGAGAGTGGCTGAAAAGGAGAAAGAGGCTTATAATAGCCTGAATCAAAAATATGAATTTGTATTAAAAGCATACAATGATAAAAGGGTTAAATCCCTACAGAAGGATAACATAATAGCATTTCTGGAGGGAAGGCAGATAGTACAAATAATGCCCTAGATGATGATTGCTCAAGAACCTCACCAACCCTCATTATCCAGCCTATTTTTGACTTACCCCCTAACCCCTACACCAGTAAGCTCTACTACCCAAGTGATCATTGATGCTAAGAAAGCAAAGTTAGAGGCTGAAAAGAATAGGTTGGTCACTGAAAGATCAAGGTTGGAAGAAGAAGACAAAAATGATCTTGAGGAATCCTCTACGTATAAAGAAGCTAAAGAATTGGTGAAGAAGAGGCATTCTAATAGATATACTTTAACCTCAAGAGGTGTGCTAGTGAAGTCAATCTCGCTAATCTTTATTTGATGGGAAAGAAGATTGTCAACATAATAAACAAGCATGATGAAGGAAAAGAGCATTGGAGATTGATAATTGACAGATGGAAAGGGAAGAAAGCCCATGTAAAGTCATTCTATTCCACCTCAAAGGAGAAATATTGATATCATCTTGACAAGGACTTATAAATGCCTTAAATTGATGACTGACCTGGACATCAAGAAAAATGTGGTCATCAAAAAGATAGAGACCTTGAGAGGAGAATTTTCTAGAGATAGGTATGATATGTTTCCTAACATGTTCAAAAAGGATGGAGACATAAAAAATGAAGCCCTTTGGCTAAGTCAGTTGAATGAAACATTAACCAAAAGGACAAACAACATTATCACATTGGAAAACATAGGTTGGTTTGTATTAACCAATGACATTCTCAACAAGGCCAGGGCATTTTTTGAATCTTGGGAATCAGAGATTGAGAAGGCCAGTATTGATTGGGAGGAGTTCAACAGCCAAAAATATGAGGTTCTCAATTTTAGTTGGCTGAATGATGAGGTGTTTACCACCTAGGTAAGAAAATATGGTATAGTTACTCCAGTAACAAAAAGTAGTAATGTAGGAGTGACAATGAGCACCAACGATGCTTAGCAGTTTGAATAAAGGCAAGTACAGGATTCTGCATTAGTGAAGGCAAAAAATTCCAGATGATGAAGACCTAATAACTTCATATTAGTTGCAAGCATTCAAGTGGTCATCAGGCAAAAGACTATGTAAATTGTAACAAAGAATGGTTATTCTCTCCACCTGATATTTTGTCCTATCTAAGAGGTGTAAATTTTATCCTATAGCTTAGTCATATGAAGCTTGTTGCATCCTTATTTTCTAAAAGGATTCCAAGATGACTAAGGCTATCTATAAATAGCAAGTTATATTATATTGTAAAGGATGGTAAAAATAAGACTAAGAGGCAGACTTCTGAATGGTGTCTAAGCTTTAGTTTGGAATGAGTTTGAATGTACTGAAATCAAATTTTTATGAATAAAATACAATGGAATCTCCATTTCGATACCAATGATGTCTTTTTGCATTTACATTTTATCTCTTGTATGTTTTATTTGTAAGGCATCTTGAATATACTGGTTATAAGGTAGCTATGTTACTGTTTGTAAGTTTCTTTCAAGGAAGGTCTAATTCTTGCAAATAGTTCCAGAGAGTTAGGGTTTATGTAGTAATTTGATACAAGGGTGTGAGAGTGAGAAGATAGTTTGTAAGGAATTCTATCTGAGGTTTTATTTGTATTTCCATTGATGATCTCTTGTGTATGTATATTTCATTCTGACTCTATCGCTCAGGATTAGGCACTAGTCAATTTCTGATGAATGGTTTTTATCATCAGTCAAATATTAATCAATCTTTATATTTCTGTTATTTCAAGTACATATCTAGATAATTGTATGGAATAAAGTTCATCTTAGTGATTCCTTAAAGAGAGAATCAATAGGTTAACCTTCCTAATCCAACTGGCTTAAAAAGAAGAAGGATCATGAATCCTTAATCCACTATCAAATTTAGTGAAAAATAGTAGTCTATTGAAGGTACACCCACCTAGGTTTGTGGAGCCTAAAGTGTAGAAGGATGTTTCATCCTTGTTAATTAGCCTTTTTCCTATGAGAATCTAGATTGGGAATTAAAGAGTCAAGCAAGCATTTACTACTACATACTAATTCTACAAGAAAAAGAGCTAACCGATGCTGAGCATCAATATATTTCTAATGTGTGTCGAGTAAGTTTTGTTTGGTGGCTAGGTGACAAGTGAATTTCATGAGTAAGCCAAGGACAGCTATTTTGCACTCACTCAATAGAAATAACATTTAATGGTGACCTAACTTTCAATCGTTGGAGCCTATATAAAGGGAAGAGCTATTTCATTTCTTCTCACCATGCAATTAAGATTTTCGTAAGAGTGATTGTGCATTTGTGAACTTGAAATTAGAAAATATTTTCAAAGATTTCTATAGCATGCCATTAGCAACCTTTCAGTGGAAAGTGTAGATTTTACTACTTGTCAAGGTACTCTATTTGTGATCTTTGAAACCCTAAATTTTGGATAAAATAGCTGCAAGTTCTTTTGCACCAGCGAAGAGAATGGAAAAGGAATTGCTGAACATTCAATTGGTAAGGAGCAACACCTATGCACCTCCTAATTTTTGTGTAGTTCCTGAGAGTGCTATCAAGGGTGATTTGACTGGAGCCCTATCATCAATACCACCGAAGGTACTTATGATCCATGATATAAGGTCATGCTACATGGGTAAGATAAGTGAAGTTGGTGATCATGATTTGCGAGCATCTTACAACAAATTATGCATTGATGGAGCACTAAAAGATGAACACAAACACCTAGCCAAGAGAGGGTTAACTCATGCCCTAGACTTTCTAAGAGAATTCAGAGTGGAATGGATCAAGATTATTCTGATTCATGTGCATGACATGAACATATGGCTAGAAAATGGACCAGTTAGGATAACAAGGGAGATTATTCATTGAGTAATAGGTTATCCAATTCTAAGTAGGAAGAAAAATATGAAATTCCAAAGTAAGGAAAATATTGAAGAGCTCACTAGAGTAGTTTGGAACAAAAGAGGGATGACGATATCCACGATTACAAATTTGGAGCTGGATTTTGCAGTGACAGTTATAGCTCATAAGTTCTACCAATCAAGCTGAGTGGATTGTGTCCCATGCATTGCAGTTGACAAGGCTTGGAAAATTATAAAGAAGGATCATACTTATGACCTTGTCAAGCTTCAATTAATGCAACTGGATGAGAACCTTTCTTCAATTAGAAGAGTGAAGAATTTAATATATAAGTTTGGGTCTCTACTTGTTTGCATATTTTTCTACATACATAATACATTTCCTTCTTTTGGAAACATAGTGTGGAAAACAAATAGACCTATCACTTAGAAAATCAATGCATTTATTCAGCAATTAGGTGATAATTTTGACAATATTATGGGAACATATTTTGTGGAATTCAAGAAAAAGATGAGATTAAGGAGTAGAATTCCTAGTTCACTAGTTGAAAAACATTATGAGTATGTTTCTTTCCTTGTAGGCACAGATTACACTTATGTGCAGGCAGTAGTGCCAAGGGTATCATGGCTAAGGCTATTACCTTATGAAGTAAACATTGATGAGACATCTGCAGCAATAACAACTTTATTGGCAAAATAAATTGATACTACAGTGAAATGTTTTGGTAAATATGAAGAAGCTAATTCCATAATCATTATGGATTTGAAGGCTGGCACTATGGAGATGAAGAGGAAGAAAATTGTCAAAAATCTAAAGAAGATGGTTGGAATTCAGAGTGATGAAGAAGTAGAAGATGCACATTTGGGGTTGTCAACAGGACATGGAGAAGACATGTCTAGTGAAGAAGAAGAAGAGGAAAGTGAACCTGAAGAAGAGGTCACTGTGAAGGGTAAAGGGAAATAGCCAATAGTTGCTGAGGAAACTAAACAAAGAAAAGCTAAACCTTGTAGACATCTAAAACCATCCTTATATTAATTTAATTAATATTCCCTTAGCATTATAATTGATTTTAATTAATTAATTATATTTTTTATATTCTTCTATTTATTTAATTAAATATAATTCACTTTCCTTAGTATTTGAATTTAATTTAAATACTATCCCCTTTGATGTATTAAATCTTATTTAATACATTATCCCTCATTAATCCCCTTTAAATAAATTTTTAATTTATTTATTCCTCCACATGACTTAAATTCTACTAAACTAAATTAATCTAAATTTTAAATTTAGAATAAGCTAATTTTAACCTAGATCCTACCTTACCTCACATCACTCGCACCAAATAAACCTATTCACTAATTAACTAAGGTTAATTAGGCTAGTTTCTTGATTCCTACACAAATTAGTCCTAATTATTTGCTCACACATGTGTGAGCAAATTTCCAAAAATCCACTTTTCCAAATTATCCTTATTTGGTGCCAACAAGTTTTCTTACACCCATGATGACACCTTCTTACACTTTCTAAAAGTGTTTTATTGGACCAAAACTCTTACACCTCTTATAAGATCCTTCACATGTGTACTTTAAGTACACTTTGACCCATCACATCCAAAGTTGCTCACACATGTGTGAGCAAAGTGGGCCTTTTGCATGACTTATGTTTCCCTCATGTGGCACCTATGTGGATGCCACATGAGCTCCACCTCATCCAAGCCCTTTCTCTCCTCCAAATAATCTATAAATAGAGGTCATTGTTAAGAGCAAATCATCTCCCTTTTATGCATTGTTATCATGCTAGTTTAGCTCTAGAGTTTCTTAGTACATTTCATGTTTTATGCTTTAGTTCATTTGAATCTAGATATTACATGTTAGGATTAATGGAATGAAGTTAATTTCCTTTCATTAGATCTTGCATATCATTCTTAGCATAGTTGTGCATCATTTTCATACATTTGATGAAGGCTTGAGACAAGTTCCTCATACTTGTTCTTGAGCTCTTCATTACATCCATTAGCTTGCATTTTAAGTTCATCATCCATCAATTAGTGGGATTAATTATATTGTGTTGGGAGAGCACACCCACAAACCTTCTCTAAGAACAAATCAACAAGGCCTTGGGTGCCCTTGTTTGGCTCATCGGAGGTTGTGATGGAAATCTTATTTTTAGAGTATGTTATTAGATATGTTAACATAGTTTATTGATGTATTTCTCTAATGTTTGCATGTCTGAGTGTGCTCCCAACATGTAGGTTTCCAGCATATACATTTTGGCACACTCGATGGGACCAACATCCCTTATTTTCTAACATCTTTTGCAGCTTTTCTGCAGTTCTGGAAAATTTCACACAGACCCGTCTCCGCTCTGGAGTCGTCATTTTCATAGATTGCCATCTGCACTTCCAGGGTGTCTATGACACTCAGCCATCTGTGCATATAACTCACCATTTCCGCCTGTTCAAAAATAGACTCATAAGACTATGGTTTAAACCATTTTTATCAAGTTTTTGTGTTTAAACTCTCAGGTTTTTGATAGTGAGGCAATTTTTAAGAGTTAAATACTGTCTAATTTGGTAAAAATCTTATTTTAATGTCTGATTAAGTCTGGTTTTAGAAGAATTTGACTGTGTTTATTTGGTCATCTATGTAGGTGATTCATCATTTCTACAGATCACCATCTGTGCAGATCATAGTCTATGCAAATCATCATCTACGCAGATCACCTTCTGTGATACTTGGTCATCTATGCGTTTTCCTGGCTTTTAGTGATTTTTTTCAACATATCTAAAACTTCAAGACTACTAACGAATTTCATGCAAGTTCCCCGATGGTATTTAACAGATTCTTAAAATGAATTTGTATGGTTAAACACTTGTCTTGGAATGTATGTTGTTTAAAATTTATCTCACTCAATCTTGAATGTGAAGGGAATGAACTTCAATCAATCTTGAATGACATAAGGAAAATTAACACACCTTTTACAAGCTTTCTTTTTGCTATGTGGGAAACAAATTGAACATGAATGATTAACCATACTATTGTGTCTTTTGCTTAGGTAGAAAACACTTAGTTGCTTCTAAATAGGTTGAATTTGGAATGAATAATTCTTGGTGTGTTTGAAGAAGTATTTTTCAACACTTCTTTTAAGCTATTTTGTTATCTAGATTAAAACCCTTAATATAAGTGACACTATGATTAAGTTATAGTTGTATCCTCTCCCCTCACCTTTGTGGATCTTGGGTGAAGAGAAAGCTTAGCTTAAT
Organism: Thuja plicata; assembly: GCA_018584345.1. Lineage (NCBI taxonomy): Eukaryota > Viridiplantae > Streptophyta > Pinopsida > Cupressales > Cupressaceae > Thuja > Thuja plicata. The sequence goes on from MU226074.1 coordinate 1,914,290, forward strand.
CAAGCTTCTAGAGAGGCCCGTCTAAAGGGTGTGCTTCCCTTTAGAGGATGACCTCAAACTGGTAATCACTTTGGCCAGTATAGAAATAAAGTGCAACCCAAAGGTCATATTTATCCCTTCAAGCTCGGGCAAGTCATGTTCAATGGTAGTCCATACTGAGTGAATATCCTCAGCATATTGGTATGGTTGGACTAGATACTTAAGTGTCTCACACCGTACAAACCAATTGCGGGGATGCCACAAAACCTTACTAGCAACTGTAACTTAGTAGCCTACCTGATTCACCTCTAAACGGTGACTTATTATAGTGCAAGGGGAGGCAAGATTCTCCCCCCAAGATTCCCATCATACGTGTCCCAAGGTATTGTTTTGTGAAAGAGATATTCGTAGCACAAAAATAATACCTGGCAAAAGATAAAAACACAGGCGCCCTTCTAGGGGTGACACTGATATGTGAGCGAAAGGACTACCAAGAAATGGGCCTATAATATTTAATGTGAAGCCAATTTCCTAAGGTAGCTACTATTTGAACTGTCTTCGTTGTGCTAGACCAAGTAAAAACATAAGTGGCCTGAAAGAGTCACTTGAACATACACAAATGAGATCCTACAATTTTAAATCAAGGTTTCCTAATGTCACATTTGTTGGTATCCCTCAAGGTTTCTTTGTCTCTTGTTGGATTGTTTTGAGACATGTGTCTATTATTTTTCTAGGTTGAATGTACTGAAATCAGTTCTTTCCAGTTCTTGCCATCAAACAAATTTGCCCAAAATTTCAACACATTGTCTTAGCCACAGTCAACTGTCTCCACTTTGGATCTGCCGTCTGCGTAGATTTCTATCTATGCAAATCATCGGCTGCATCTGAGATCACCAGCTGCATTTGAGATCGTCATCTCCACTTAAAAATAGCGAGTCCACATTTGCTAAAACATTCAAAATTTGACCTTTTCTAGGACCCCATAATCATTTGTCCTAGATCATTTAGTCATTCAGCCAAAATCAGATTCTTTCATGACATGACCAATTTTAAAAAACATAAGAAGGTTAAGCTTCCAACACCTCCAGTCTACCGAGAGCAGAAGGAAACCACTTGTAAATCTAAGGAATACCAACATATTACAACATCTATCAAACAAGAGATTGAGAATCATGATAAAATTGATAAGATCATCTACAACAACAAATTTTTCAATTTCATGGCCAAGTATTCCATCAACAGTGCTTTTGTTTCCATTGAGCGATACGATTAGATAACTTCTAACTTTTGGATCATTCTTCCATTCTTCCATCATAATTCTTCCTTCTCTTGGAGAATTAGATCAAATCATCAAATCAAATCAATCCTTTAGGTTGAAATACCTTAATCAAAGTATTGAAAACCTTCATCCTCAAACAAACACAACATTACTTGTAGACCATCAGTTCATGTCAAGTAATTTAAATCCCTTCGTGATGTCCCATTTTTCTTGAGGTCACAAGTCCATCTTCAAGTACAAGATGTGTTACTTCAAATACCTTTGTGTTTGTATTATCAAAAGGTTTTTTCATGCTTAGGTTTTGTTCCAAAAACCTTTAAATCAATTATCAACCAATCAATCCTCAATCCAATCAATCAATCAATCTTTAATCAAACATCAATCCAATCAAGTCCAATCAAATCCAAAATCAAGATCTTTGCTCCATTTCATTTCCTACACCTTATTTTCATCCATTCTTCTAATTCCACCATTTCATGGTAGTCACTTGATCGCAAGCTAGAAACATGAGGTGAGCAACATTCAACACTATTACTCATGAGGAGAATCCTTTTGCCACTCAATATTTTCAAGGAACTGGAGTACAAGTTGAGGATGTTCCCAAATAAATTGAACTTGTGGATCAAGAAGAAAGACCCACCCAAGTGATGGACTTCCTTAGTGACCCATACAACCTATAAATGGTTGAGAAGGCCATTATGCATAACAGTGCTAAAATATTCTTGAATCTCGTTCATAATGGTGTCACGGTTCCTGCTGACTTTGATGAAACACTCCTTACCCAAAATGTCACCAAAGCCACTGCTGCCACTACTGTAGCTATGGCTTCTACTTCAAATGCTACATCATCATGTGACACTAGTAAAGGACCTATTAGAGAACCATCCACATCAGTACCTACATCAACACCTGTGTCAACAACTTCATCAATACCTCAATTGACACCAGAACAAATTCAATAGATCATAAGTGATTTGCCAAACAATACTACACATAACAACACGCAAATGATGATGACTCGGGGAGGAAGTGCTAATGTCAACAACATAGGGCAGATTTCCATGCCCTTGTCTACATCTTTGTTTCAAACAATAGGAGAAAAAACATTTGCAACCAATACATCCTGAGCCTATCAATATATACCTCCTCCCACTATTGGTATGACCTCCATAGAATTTTCAGCTGCACAATTTGGAGGAGGTGGAGGTTATGTACCACCGTTTATTTCACAAAATACTCCAGACTTCACCCAAAAATTCATAGAGCTCAAAGCATTGTACAAGGCTTATAGAATGGGGGCAAGAAAGAGTTTTGTTTTGAAGAGATTTGTCCCTATCTATTTGACAAGTCTATCACAATGCAACCACTCCCACCAAACTTTGAGATGCCCAAATTTGAGAAATAAAAATGTGAAACATGTCCTCTACAACATCTCAAAGAGTTTTACATTGCATGTCAAGAAGTTGCCTATAATGAGAATTACTTAAAAAGACTCTTCACTAGGAGTCTTGGAGGCACAACTTTAGAATGGTTCATGGCCCTTCGTTATGGGTCAATTTCTACTTTCTCTGATCTTGTAGAGAATTTTTTTGGACAATACTTGTATAACATTGAGCATCAAGCAACACTCAACGATTTGTGCAATACTAAACAAAAGAATGGAGAAACCTTCGCTAGTTTCTTACAATGATAGAGACATATTGCAAATTGCATGCCATGGAAAATACCTGATAGTCACTTAATTGACATCTTCACAAAGAATTTAATCTTTTGAGATGTCTTTCCAAATGAAAATGGCTTCACTTGACACCTTTGAATCCCTTGTCAAAAAGGGAAAAGACATTGAAGATGGCCTTTTATAAAGAGGTAGCATCAAACACTATACTCCTTCCAACAATGATAAACCAAAATTTTGGTGTAAAAACAAAGGAGTTGTCAATGATGGAGTAACTGATGCCAAGCATGTTCAAAATTTTCAAGCATCCTACAATAACAATCAAAAAAATTGCAATAACAATCAGAATCACAACAGGAATCAAAATTAGAATCAGAATCAAATCAATTAGAATAAGAACAACAATCAGAATCAGAACAATCAGAATAACAATCAACAACCGTGCAATCAATCATTCTTGTTTCCTTGCAACAATTACAATAACAACAACAACAATAATAATGACAATCGACAATGAAAAAAATTCACAGCTTTGGCAGAACCTCTAGATGTGATCTTCAAACAACTTGTGGATCAAGGAATGATAGTCTATCCAAATACTTGACCTTTTGATGAAAATCAACCTAAACCTGTTTGGTATAGAGATAATGAGTATTGTGATTATCATCATATCAAGGGGCATGATACCAAGAAATGCATGAAGCTTAGACACTTTGTGCAAGATCTCATTGAGGATGGGAAAATTGAAGTTGAAGGTCAGGATGCATCCTCATCTAATGTGAAACTCAAGGTCTACAATCAGCCCTTCCCACCTCACAGTCAAAACAATGTATCAAACGCGATCCCGTATGACTATTCTACGAATATTATCACAGGCCATGATCGAACATGTGGGAGTTTAAGTGAAAATGATATCTTTGGGTTTGACTTTCTTTGTGGCCATATTAAAGAAACTGACACACATGTTAATACCATAATCCTCAAAGCTGCTAATTATAATGCTACTACACATAGACCCAGAGTCACTGTCCAAGCTACTAATAAACCTTCTACATCTGCAAATCCACTAGTTGCACCATCTATCACTGCTCAACCTGCCTCGCACTATGACCTATTGGCTCAGTTAGGGAAGATGCCTACACAGATATCCATTCTAGAGCTACTGAAATCTTTGCCAATTCATAGAGAAATCCTTCATAAAGCTCTAAATGAATCTTGTGTCCCTGAGAACATCAACGCTGCACAATTCAAAGCTATGATAGGGAACTTAGCTGCACAAGAACATCTTGTCTTCACCAATAAGGAATTTCATCGTCTTGACCTACATCATAATAAATCCCTCCATATAGAAGGAAAAATCCAATCCACAAGAATAAAATGAATCCTTATAGATGGTGGATCTGGCTTGAATTTGTGAACATTGAAAATGATTCATAATATCAATCTTTCTGAGGACCTCATTGATGCAGACAAACAAATCACAATAAATGCCTATGATGATCATGAGTGAGAAAGCAAGGGTCTAATCACACTACCCTTACAAGTGGGCCCGAACCTGGTTGAAACTGTTTGACAGGTGTTGGATCTAGATCTATCTCATAATATCTTGTTGTGATGACCATGGATACATGCAATCAAATTTGTACCCTCTACTTATCATCAATGTCTAAAGTTCCCACATCACGGTAGAGAAATCACAATTCTTGGAGATCCTGAGCCCTTTCAGTACTGCAAGAGACTGGAAGGTGAATAATCTAATTATTGTTCATTGAATGAGTTTGGCTGATATTCTAATCAAGAAACCCAGATGAGCAATCTAAAGGAAAGGAAAAATTCACTGAAGACAAGGTCATTGAAGACAAACCCTCCTCATCTAAAGCAAAGGCCACTTTTACAAATCAAGGCATGGGAGAGTATAAATTTAAAAGTGCTCTATGTATTGGACAAATCCCTTTGTCTCCAAAGTCTTATGGAAGACCATCACCACTACCCCCTTCTAAAGACAAAGCACTTATGTGCTACAAATCAACTATTTTTGAACATTGGGGGTCCCTATCAGATGAACACATGGAATACAATGTCCTTGACTAGCTCTATAGTGATGAAGAAGAACGACCTATAATTTTCTCCAAAGGAAAGTATCCTAAGGTTACTCCCATTGTCAAAAGCATGGGATATCATGGTACTAGCCTTAGAGATAATGAAATAGGTAAAAAGAAGATCAGAACAACCAATGGCTATCCTAAAGGACATGGATTAGGTTCCATAGAGACTAAGACTAACTTTTCTAAGGATTATTGTCTAGCTGCCTCAGATTCAAACACTGAGGAAGAGTTTTTCGAAATTCCTTACCAATATATTAAAGATGACCTAAACAAAAATCACCATGTCTTCACTATCACCCAAGATGACCTTTCATCCCCTCATCTACCCCTCACAAACCCTAAATTAATTGACTGGGATCAGCAAGACTCACCACTAGCTTTGGATGTTTGTGATTTGGATGAGACAGTTTTAGCCCTCTTTGGACTTAAGAATCTCTAAGAGTATGAACATCAGATTCACTACAATGAACAAGCCTACTTCAATAGCCAAGTCAACTCTCTCAATCAAAAAAATGAAAAACAAAATTTAAAAAAAAAAATGAAAATACATCCTCTGGTGAAAACCTCTCGCAGGCACCTTTGGATGAAGAAAAAGATAAAATAAAGGATGCTTCCTCTAGTGAAAAACTTTCTAAGGTGCTAGAGGAGGGAGAGGCTAACTTTCCATTTATATCTTTAGAACAAGAAGTGTCCTCTATGATCATTGAAGATACTATTCCAATCAACCTAGGCACAGAAGCAGATCCACACATCACCTACATTGTAGTTTCTCTTAGTGATCATGAAAAGAAAGACATGACAACATTCTTGCATAAACATAAAATCAACTTTTCCTGGACTTACAAAGACATGCCTGAGCTAGATACAGATCTTGTCATGCATCATCTTGTTGTAGACCCAAGTGTAAAACCTGTTAAGAATAAAATTTGCAAGATGCATCCACAAGTCACATTGGTAGTCAAAGTAGAGCTTTAGAAAAAAATGGACGCTGAAGTAATCAGACCAATTGATTATCCTGAATGGGTTTCCAACATTGTACCAGTAGGAAAACCTACTGGGGGCATTCATATCTACACTGATTTCAGAGATCTAAACCTTGCATGTCCCAAGGATGATTTTCTACTCCCAAATATTGACATTATAGTGGATTTCACTGTCGGACATGAAATGTTGTCACTTATGGATGGTTTCTCAAGTTACAATTAGATCAGAATAGCACCAAAAGACCAGCACAAAACCGCATTCACAATGCCTTGGGGCACCTTCTGTTATCAGGTGATGCCTTTTAAATTTTAAAAATGTCAGAGCTACTTATCAACGAGCCATGACTACCATCTTTCATGACCTTTTGCATATCATCATGGAAGATTATGTAGATGATCTTTTAGGCAAATCCAAAATAAGGGAATCACGTATTCCTATTCTTACTACCATTTTTGAGCGATTGGAGAAGTATAAGCTTAGGTTGAATCCTAAGAAGTGTGTTTTTGGAGTACAATCTGGTAAACTGTTGGGATACATTATGTCACGACATGGAATAGAAGTTGATCTAAAGAAAGTGAAAGCAATCCTAGAGATGCCACCACCCAAAACATTAAAGCAATTACGTAGTTTAGAGGAAAAACTGTAATCAATCAAAAGATTCATGTCATAACTAGTAGATAAGGTGCATTCATTCTCCCATCTCCCATGCAAGAATATCAAATTTCAGTGGGATTTCTTATGTCAAAATGCATTTGAGAAGCTGAAAGGTCATTTGGCTAATCCACCCGTGTTGGTACCACCTATTTTTGGTCGTCCTCTAATTTTGTACATATCTGCTACAAAGGTCGCATTAGGAGCCCTCCTGGCACAATTAGATGATACTGGCAAAGAGCGAGCAATTTACTATCTCAATAGGAATCTTATTGGTTATGAGTTGAATTATTCCCTGATTGAGAAAGCATGTTTGGCTTTTTTTTTTTGTACACAGAAACTATGGCATTATATGCTTAATCAAAATATTCATCTTGTTGCCAAAATTGATCCCCTCAAATATCTCCTAGCATGTGATGCTCTAACTGGTCGTACAACAAAGTGGGGTCATAATCCTTAGTGAGTTTGACATTGTCCATGTGGATCGAAAAGATATTAAAGGAAAAGTAATTGCAGATCAGTTAGCTGAAGCACCTATTGACGGTAAACATCCTCTGATCATAGATTTTTCAAATGAATCATTCCTTAATCTTGCCCTGAGTACACCGTGGAAACTTTATTTTGATGGATCCTTCACTCAAAAAGGATCGAGGGCAGGAATCTTGTTTGTTACACCCAAAGGGGATCTCATCCCTAAATCCTATAAATTACAATTCCCTTGTACCAACAACATTGTAGAATATGAAGCCCTTGTACTTGGACTCTGGTAGGCTAGGCCATACAATGGAAGATTCTCACTTTATTGGTGCTTGGTGATTCACAATTGGTAATAAAACAAGTTATGGATGAATATCAAACAAAGGATGACAAGTTTCTTTCTTACCGCTATATAGTTGAAGACCTCAAAAGCATTTCATTGAGCTAATCTTCTAACAGATCCCTCACACAAACAATAAAGCAGTAGACATGATCTGGTGGATATTTTTAGTTAAAATTGAAGTGTCTCATTTCTCTCTAGAATCTGCACGATCAGAAAGATCTTGGCACCCTGATTCCAATGCAACTTAAACAGAGCGAAATGAAGTCTGTATGCTCAAGTTATGGCTGGTCAAAGTTTGGTCAAACTAGATACAGAGGTTGTCAAAAAGGTGAAAATTTGACCTTTACAAAATTGGTCAAATTCAGTATCATTGCAAAGGTCTTGTCAAGATGATTCCAATGATATGCTATTTGTCAAAATCAGAGTTTGGATGTAAAAGTTATGATTGGTTAAAGTTGGATTGACCAAGTTGACTAGGATTGACTGATGATGTCAGCATGCTGATGATGTGGAAGTCTCCATCAATCATCATTTGACATGTGGCATAATTCTCGTCCAATTAAAAAAGGGACATGTGGCATACATATGACATCACTCTCATCCAATTGAAAAAGGACACGTGGCATCTAAAAGGCAAATCCGAGTGTGCCACGTGGCACCATGACAGCAAGGCATTCACATAGGTTTCTAACCAAATTTTTTTGTGGAAGGGATTCAAACTAACCACCTCCCTCCCATAAAACTCCACCCATGCCTCTAGACCATACGTTGTCTTTTCTATATATAGTGGCAAGCAAAATGGCGGATGAAAAGGTGGCCGGCGGGGGTGGAACCCCCAACCACTCAAAAAGTAACTTGGCTGTTGCGCTATTTGTGCACTCAAGAGTATGTTTGGCACCGTTAATAGATATTTCTTAGCCGAACCTGCCTAACCATATAAATTAAGGATATTTGTTAGGGGGAGGTTAATTTTTTATAACCCCATTTTGTATAGGGTAGATCCTAACAAAAGATAAGGGGTTAAAAATGAAAATAAAATTTGTTAAAGGCCTATTAATATATTTTTTGGTTATGGCCTAATTTTGGCTAATTTTGTATTTAAAAAGGGGGATTATTTTCCCTTAGGGGGACAATTAGCCTTGGAAAATTTGGAATTAGACTTTGGGGAAGTTTTTCAAAGGAATAGGGAGATTTTTCTAGGAGATTTTTGGAGTCATTTTTGTACTTCAGAGAATTGTTATGCTGCCGAAGTGCTTGAAGGAATGGTCTTGGTGCATAATTGTAATTGATTTTTGGAGATAAATTGGATTAGTTGTACTCTATTGGAGCTGACCTAGAGACGTAGTCACATTTGTGGCAAACTCCATAATCAAACTTTGTTTGGACTTTCTATCTTCTTCTCTCTCAATTATGTTCCTCATCTGAAGTTTTAATGCTTAAATACGTTAATGTATAAATGTAATAAGTCTTTCACTAAGATGTGTTTTTAATTAAGCATTCAATTCTGAATTTATTCTAGATCCATTAATAGATCAAGTGGTATTAGAGCTTAGTTGACTATTATTGCAGTTATATGTTTTTTTTTGAATGCTAACGAGATCCAGGATTCAAAAAGGCGAAGGCAAGCTTGAAGAGTATAATCCTAAGATCAGGAAGCATAGAACTAATCCACCATCATAGATGGAAGAAAAATGTGGTGGACAAAGTTCCAAAGACAAGAGTATCCAGAAGACTCTTCAAAATTTTCAAACAATGGTAGAAGTTTTAGTACAGGAAAGAGAAGAAAAGATGCGAAGACGTGCAACTCATCAAGGCAAATTGAAAAAGAAAGGAGGTGATCGTGATCCTCCAAACACACCTCCCTCTTCTCCTTATTCTTCTTCTTCTTCTCCCTCTTCTCCTTCTTCTACTCATTCTTAGTCTTCTAATCTATTTAAAGGTGGACATAAGCCTAGAATTAAATTGGCTGTAAAATTTGACTTACCAAAGTATTGTGGTGAACTTAATGCTGAAAAATTGGATGATTGGATTCAGCAAGTAGAAGTCTACTGTAGAGTCCAGAACCTATTAGATTATGTTGATAGGATCTAATAAGCTACTCTTTGGTTAGGAGGTATAGCTTTAACCTGGTGGGAGAGTAAGACTAAGGTAGAAGTTCCACAGCATGGTAGAGTCAGTTTAACTTGGGCAGAGTTTGTTAATGCTCTTAAGAAGCAGTTTTATCCCCTAGGACATATGCAATAGTTAATGATGGACTGGAAAATGTTTAGGTAAGGGAAGGATCAAACTATCCAAGAGTACACCCATGAATTTAGGAAAAGGGCTATTGCTTTGAATGTTCCTTTGTACACCCAGGACATTTTGTTGAAGTACATAGGAGGTCTTCATTCCTACCTTAGGCATTCTATTTTGGTTTCGAACCCTTGTAATTTGGATGAAGTGTCAATTCAAGCTACACACTTAGAGTCAAGGAGTAAAGGATCTTTTATTGATAAGTTTGATAATGATGTAAAGAAATCTTCTAAGGTTGCAGAGACAGGGAAAGGAAAGAAGGCAGCTACAATAAAAAAGGATGAGAAACTTTCTTGCACACATTGTGACAAGAAGGGTCATGATGAAGAACATTGTTGGCAGTTGCATCTTGAACTGAAGCCTAAGTGGGCTCAGAGATGGAATCAGAAACAGAAAGGTAAGGAGAAAGCCACAAATGTTGTTATGGATCTTAGTTCAGATTCAGATGATGAGACTAAGATAACAGCTATGGGTTTGAAAGGTAAAGCTCCTATTTCTAGTGTTTCTGTTGCTAGTTGTGCTTCTACTTCTATAGTAAATGATTTCTCTAAAGATAAGAAAAGGAATGAGTTGTTTCATTTAAGGATTGTTGCTAAGAACACTAAAATTGATGCACTCATAGATAGTGGTTCTCAAGTGAACTTGATTTCTAAAAATATTGTATGAAACTTGGGATTGAAAACTACATTACATAAGAAACCTTATCCACTAGGCTGGATTTGTGAAAATGATAAGTTGCAAGTAACAAGATAGTGCACCTTAAGATTTGCAATCACTAGTAAGTTTGTGGATGAAGTACAGTTTGATGTGGTTCCACTGGATATCTGTGGGATAGTGCTTGGTAGCCCTTATCTTTATGATAGAAAAGAAATTTTCTACAGGGAGAAGAATCATTATCACTTGTTTAAAGATGGCATTCAGTATATTGTACATTCTCACAGAATTAAGACTGATTATTCTTTTGCAAACACAAGGCAGTTAAAAAGGGTAATTAATGCAAGTAAAGAGTTAACTCTTATGTCTGTCAGTATAGGTGGTTCTACACTTGAACTTGGAGTAGCTAACCAGGGTCAGATGTTGCAGAATGCACCCATAGTACAACATGAGGGAATGATGATTGAAAGCATTGATGGTTCCTTGGGTAAAATTGTTCCTATTGTAAAGGATCAATATGTTGTTGATTTATTCTCTTTCATTTCTGCATTATTGTTCAGCTTGATGCTAGTCAATGTTTGTTGGTTAGTGGCTATGACAGTTGATGTAGATGCTTATGGAAGTGATAGAATAATGTTTCTATTCAACAATATTTTTTGCAGTCTTCATTGTGCTTGTGAGCCAAGTTTTCAAATGTACAGATGATACAGGACAAGTGGGGAGGCCAAGTCCTCACTTACTATCAGAGTAAATGTCACTTTTGGAGGTCCAAAAGGTCTTTAGTGGGGAGGCCTGATCTGGTGGATATTTTTAGTGAGAATTGAAGTGTCTCATTTCTGTCTAGAATCTACACCATCAGAAAGATCTCAGCACCTTGATTCCAACGCAAGTTGAACGGAGCAAAACAGAGTCCGTATGCTCAAGTTATGGCCGATCAAAGTTTGGTCAAACTAGATATAGAGGTTGTCAAAAAGGTGAAAACTTGACCTTTATAAAATTGGTCACAGTCAGCATCATTGTGAAGGTCTTGTCAAGACAATTCCAATGATATGCTATTTGTCAAAATTGGAGTTCAGACGTAAAAGTTATGATTGGTCAAATTTGGATTGACCAAGTTGACTAGGATTGACTGATGATGTCAGCATGCTGATGATGTGGCAGCCTCCATCAATCATCATTTGACACATGGCATAATTCTCATCCAATTAAAAAAAGGACACATGGCATACATATGACATCACTCTCATCTAATTGAAAAAGGACACGTGGCATCTAAAAGGCAAATTTGAGTGTGCCACATGGCACCATGACAGCAAGGCATTCACGTGGGTTTCTAACCAAAATTCATTGTGGAAGGGATTCGAACTAACCACCTCACTCCCATCAAACTCTTCTCATGCCTCTAGACCATATGTTGTCTTTTCTATATATAGCGGCAAGCAAAATGGCGGATGAAAAGGTGGCTGGCGGGGGTGGAACCCCCAACCACTCAAAAAGTAACTTGGCCATTGTGCTATTTATACGCTCAAGAGTATGTTTGGCACCATTAATAGATATTTCTTAGCTGAACCCGCCTAACCATATAAATTTAGGATATTTGTTAGGGGGAGGTTAATTTGTTATAACCCCATTTTGTATAGGGCAGATCCTAACAAAAGATAAGTGGTTAAAAACAAAAATAAAATTTGTTAAAGGCCTATTATTATATTTTTTGGTTATGGCCTAATTTTGGCTAATTTTGTATTTAAAAAGGGGGATTATTTTCCCTTAGGGGGACAATTAGCCTTGGAAAAGTTGGAATTAGACTTTGGGGAAGTTTTTCAAAGGAATAGGGAGATTTTTCTAGGAGATTTTTGGAGCCATTCTCGTACTTGGAAGAATTGTTATGCTGCCAAAGTGCTTGAAGGAATGGTCTTGGTGCATAATTGTAATTAATTTCTAGAGATTAATTAGATCGGTCGTACTCTATTGGATCCAACCCAGAGACATAGTCACGTTTGTGGCAAACTTTGTAATCAAACTTTGTTTGCACTTTCTATCTTCTTCTCTCTCAATTATGTTCCTCATCTGAAGTTTTAATGCTTAAATTTGTTAATGTATAAATGTAATAAGTCTTCCGCTAAGATGTGTTTTTAATTAAGCATTCAATTCTACATTTAGTCTAGATCCGTCTATAGATCAAGACACCATGGAAAAAATTGGGTCCTTGATCACTATGCCCGAACACAACACTCAATGTGAGTTTCTTGTTGAGAATCTTACGGTCACTGCAAATGACAAATCAAATTCCAAAATGGTGTGTGAAATTGCTGATCTCAATTCCCCATTATACCAAGAAGTATATTCCTACCTTCACGATGGACATACCCCACTTAATTTAACCCCCAACCAATGTAAAACCTTCATTCGCCACACTTCCCGATACACAATCCTTGCTGATACCCTTTTCTGAAAGCATTTTGATGGAACTCTTTTAAGATGTTTGAATTTTGATGAAGCACAAACATCCTTGGAGGAGGTACATCAAGGAATCTATGGGGCTCACTCTAGTGGACTTAATTTGGCCAAGAATTTGTTATGCACTAGATATTACTGGCCTACTACGGAGCAACATGCCTACAACTATGTGAAGAAGTGTGTGCCTTGTCAGCAGCATGGCAATTTGATACATGCTCCATCCCAATCCCTCCAGCCCACCATCATCCCTTGGCCTTTTTCACGCTGGGGTCTCGACCTCATTGGCCATATTTTCCCTAATTCTTCCAATGGCCATAAATACATCCTTTCTGCTCCAGAGTACTTCACCAAGTGGGTCAAAGTTGTTCCTCTCACCTACACTACTGGAAAATAGATTTTGAAGTTCATTTTGAACTATCTTATCTGTCACTATGGAATTCCTCGGGACATTATTAATGATAATGGAGGAGCTTTCAAGAACAAGGATTTCATAGAGCTATGTAGGAAATTCAGCATTACCCACCATACCTCTTCCAAGTACTTTCCACAAAGTAACAGTCAAGCTGAGGCTATGAATAAAACCATCCTCAGAATCCTCAAGAAAATGGTCGATGAAGTTGGTCATGATTGGCACCTTTTCCTCAACCCTGCCCTTTTGGCTTACTCTACCTCCATTCAAACCCCCATTGGAGCCACTCCCTTTTCCCTTTTTTATGGTATTGAGGCTATTCTACCCATCAAAATTGAGCTCCCTTCCCTCAAAATTTCTCTCAAGAATCTGTTGTCTGAAGAAGAATATAGAGTTGCCTGCTTGCAAGAGCTAGAACTCCTCGATGAGAGATGCCTCACTGCCTTAGACCACCTCTGCGTGTATCAAAATTGCCTCTTCCTTCAGTTCAACAAAAGGATTGAGCCTCGTTAGTTTGAGGTTGGTGATCTTGTCCTATAGCACAATATGAAGAACCTCCAGAATCGTGAAAAGAAAGGAAAGTTTGAGCCTAATTGGTTGGGGCCCTTCATTGTCACCGCAAAGTATGGTTCTAGTGCTTATTATATTGTGTCACCAGAGGGAGATCTGCTCCTTGATCCTATAAATATTGTACATCTCAAGCACTTCTATGATTGATCTGTCAGTAGTCTATTGTACAGCAGAAATTTTCAAAAATCCAAAAAAATTAGAAAAGAAGAAAATCCAAAAACATTCAAAAAGCTAGCAAAAGCAAAAAAATCAAAAAATCAAAAAAACATAAAAAATACAAAAGCTTGAAAAGAATATCAAAAAAGCAAAAGAGAAAGAGAAATAAATCCATCCATCTATGAAAACCACTTTGGTGGCACAATGGATAAGTACCATGGTGAAAACCTATTTCAGGCGCCATGTGTAGTCAGATCCACCATCTGTTCCCACATTTTTTCCAAGCAGCCTACATCGCCTTCCATAATAAAAGTCACTACCCATATTTGTGCAGGTAGTTCCTTGACCATTTTCCACCTCCGTAATAAAAATTCCCACATGAATTTGCTTACCATATCAATACTAAGCTTTATTCTAGACACAGTGATCATGAACGTTTCCAACAAATCAATAGATAGATTGAATTTCCTAATGATCGTTCTATTCACAAGCAATTGCCAGTGAATTCCTATTTTCTATCAATCAATCTTTGGCCCATGAGGATGCATCCTTTCGGTGTTGGCTATTCTATCAATCCTCACATCAAACTTGCTCATGGCAAGAACTTTTGGACTGAATGACCACTTGGTCAAGATGCCTTTTTTGTTGATTGTATCTTGTGTTTTACTATGTAAAAATGAACACCTTTACTAAGAATAATCCTAGCTGATAAAAACTCTATCAATTGGAGCAATGTAGTGAAAATTGGTAACACAGCCTTTGTTGAACCATCTTCCTTAGTTAACTTACATCTAATAATGATAGGAGTACATGGAAGTTTAGAACTCTCCTAACCTAACTTCTTCAACAATTCCTTGACATACTTGGAATGAGAAATGAAAATTACTTTACTATTCGGATTTACCTACAACCCAAGAAATAAATTCAACTCACCAATCATGGACATATGAAATTCCTTCTGCATCTCCATTGAAAATTTCCAACATAAGTAATCTTTTCTTCCAAAAATGATGTCATCAACATTAACCGCAACAATCAAAATTTGACCGGAATATTTTTTGTAATAAATATTACTATTTGTTGATCCTTTATGAAAATATTTTCTAATCATGTATCTATCCAATCTATCACACCAAGCCTTGGTGGTTTCTTCAATCCATACAATGCCTTCTTTGACCTGCACACAACATCCAAGTTCCCTTCTGTTCAAAATCCTTCCAACTGTTCAATGTAAACTTCTTTGATTTCTCCATTCAAGAATGTTGACTTAAAATCCATCTGATAAACTTTGAAATATTTGAATGATACAAATCCAATAAATATTTGAATAACCTCCATCCATGCAATAGAGGTGTAAGTCTCATCAAAATTTATAATTTCATCCAGCTTGTTTATGAAAACCCACTTAGTACCAATTACATTCTTTTCAACTGGTCTAAGAACAAGTTTCTAAGTTTGATTCTTCTTTATTTGATCAAGTTCTTCATTTATTTTACCCAGTTATGATAATTACATGCTTCTTTTACAATCTTAGGCACAATTTCTACAAGTAAACATAACAAAGCTTTCTCTTGTGCTTCTCTACTTCTAGTAACCACTCCTCTATGCTTATCACCAACAATTTGATTCCCAAAGTGATTTCTTTGTACATACCTTGGTGTCTTAGTTGTAGATTTCTGAGCTTGCCTTGTTTCTTGATCTTTCTTGTCTTCCTTTCCTCTTTCCCCTAAATCAGAATCATATTCAATGTGTTTTTCAAGAGCCTTCTAAAAATCTTCATCAACCTTCACATTCATACTTTCAACAATCTTATTTACTCTCTTGTTGTAACACCAGTACACTTTTCTCTTTGTAGAATATCCCATAAACATAGCTTCATCTTCTCATCTGGTACACTTTTCTCTTTGTAGAATATCCCATAAATATACCTTCATCTTCTCATCTGTCAAATTTTCCAATATCGTCTTCATCTTTCTGAATCTCGCAACTACTTCCAAAAATATTCAAAATACTTCACTATAGGTGCTCTTGCATGCCATAGCTCATATGATGTTTTGACATACTTTTTATAGTAAAGTAATATGTTAAGTTTGTAGACAACTATATGTACTGCTTCTCTCCAATAAACCTCTATTAAAATTTCTCCCTTCATTATTTTACTTTCTTCTTCCTGTATTATTTGATTCATTCTTTCAACTGCACCATTCTATTGCGGTGTTCTAGCTGGTGAAAACTATTGAGCTTGATTCCTCACTTCTCACCAAAATTATCAAACTCATTAGATGTAGATTCACTTTGTTTATCAGATATCAAACGTATGATTTTCTTACCACAATCCTTCTCAAGTCTTGCCTTAAAAATCTTGAACTTATCAAACACTTCTGATTTTCGCTTTGAAATGCAACCCAAGCCAATCTTGAATAATCATAAATAAAGAGTATGAAGTATCTCTCACCTTGTAAACTCCTTATTTAGGTAGGACCACATAGGTCAGTGTGTACTAAATCTAGTAAACTAGTAGATGCATAATTTTAGCATTAAATGATTCTCTTCTCTAGTTCCCTTCTTGACATCCTTTACAGATAACATTATCCGGTTTAGAGAACATGGGTATTTCTCTTACTGCACATGATAAATTGATTCTTACCAAGTTATCAAAATTAATGTGGCACATCCTCTTGAGCCAAATCCAACTATCAATAGTATGAGAGATTAAGAAGGATTCCATCTATAGCTCCTTCAAGTTGGTACATTTTCCTTC
Source organism: Thuja plicata (assembly GCA_018584345.1). Taxonomy (NCBI): domain Eukaryota; kingdom Viridiplantae; phylum Streptophyta; class Pinopsida; order Cupressales; family Cupressaceae; genus Thuja; species Thuja plicata. The sequence goes on from MU226074.1 coordinate 1,931,082, forward strand.
CTATCATTTTTCCAACTACAATCACTACTCCTAATCTTTTATGAATCTCACATCCTTCATTCTTGAACACAAAATCATATTCATTCTCACACTTGTATCCAACACTCAAAATATTGTGACACAAAACCTTCACATAATATACTTTGGCAGTGTTATGTTTTCCATCAAAATTTATTTAACCTTTACCAACAATATATGCTCCCTTATCATCACCAAATCTAATAGAACCACCATCATATTTCTCAAGTGTTACAAATTTACTTTTATCACCACTCATATGATTTGAACAACCACTATCAATCAACCATTCATTCTTGTTTGCTCTAATTACATACATAGTAGTCTCTTAATTATTATCAATTTCTAGACATCTGTTAGAAATGGGTAGGTGCGTGTAAAGATGTGGGACCAAAAAGGGGGTATAAGATGCCACTTTTTTTTTTTTGAAATCATAAAACTCTAAACTTCAACAAGAAATTGAGGATAGTTACACTCAAAATTTTAAAATGTGACAAAATCTAGAGTTGTTCTACTCCGAATCTAGTTTTGAAACTACTAATTTATTTTACAAATGGTGGAGATTAAGGCCCTCAAAAAGGGGGAGCACAAAAAGTGGTCTTTTTTTTTGTGAAAAACATAACATAGCATCTGGTGTGCTCCCCCTAAAATGTTTACTTTTTTTAAAAAAAAACTAATCGCAATGGTGAGAAATTATCTAACACCACCTAGTTTATCCTAGATTTTTGTACTAATTTTTTTATGAAAGTGTATTTTTTACCATTTTCCGAAGTGGACACATCCTGAAAATGTGAAATTTATGTGTGCTCCCCTAGAAATCATTGAAAATCAATTTTTTTTTAAAGCATGTAGAATGGAGCCTAGTTTCTGAAAATGTAATATTTTTCAAGATTTGATGAACGAGCCAAAATCTAAGCCCAAATGAATACACGTTGGTTTTTGACAAAAATTGGATATACTTAGAAAAGAAATTAGAGATGAAAAGCTTAACATAATGAGAATTCAAAATAAATTGAATGGTTAGATAGCTATTAGAGAGATCTACAATATCATGCCATCTGATTTTATCATTATTGAACCACAAGTAAACTTGACGGGGAGCACACAAGAAAAAATGTTGTCTTTTTCTAGGTTTGCTGGAAAACACGTCTCAGACCTGTTTGAATTCTCCAAGCCTTTGGGTAGGAACTCCAAGTAAAATCCAAGCCTTAGGCTTGGTAAAATTCAATGTCATTAAAAGTGCACATGTCGCATAGAGCACACATGCTATAGGGCATGCGTGCTATGCAAATTTATGGTTTCCATAGTACGTGCATCCTATATAAACCATAAACATTCCCTAAGGGAGGGACATACAAAGAGTGAGAAGGTGGGGGAGGGAAAGAGAGAGAGAGAGAGAGAGAGAGAGAGAGAGAGAGAGATCTCCTCCCTTGTTACATCCTCATGCCTATTGTAATTTTGTGTGTCTAACATAGGGTGGGCACCCTATGGTGTGTACACCCTTTTTAAGAACACATAAAATGGTAATAAAGGTAAGATACTCATGAAAGAGGCCCACTTTTAACTGTTACTGTCTTATTTTTACAACCTTCTTGATAAATATTCACTTTTCATGGTTTTGAAGATCACAAAGAAGTATAGTATATCAGTTTGCAACACTTTTTTGTTCAAAAATCAATATCAAAGTGCGAAAGTCAATCATTCTTCACCAAAATTGATCCATTGAGGTAAGTTTTTTATTTTTTACATGTGAACTATGAATAAAGAGTCTTTTTTTTTTTTATAATTGATATGATATGGATTTGTTGAAGCAATAATTTGACATATTGTAACAGATTTATATTATAATTTGTCATACATTTCTTGTCGATCTCTGAGTTTTGTTGATCATTAGTGTCCCACACTTAGTACTTTATCTAGGTAGGTTAGCCAGTCATCACTCCAGCCGAGCTACCTAGTATAGGCCAAGCAATCCTGCATAGTTTTTACTGAGTAGATAGTGATTTTTGAGTTACTCGGCAATCAAGTAAAAGTTTATCATGTTCATGCCGAGCACCAGAGTTTCAATGTGTCGAGCAAGACAATTTTTGACATACATGTTTGGAATGGCCAAAACTTGAAGGTAAACCATTTTGGGATGACTTGTTCATACATTTAATGATTTCAACGGAGTTAATTACACATTAATTATTTGATCCCAATGTGTTGCATGGAGACAATCAAAAAATTGGAATGCCTAAGCAGCATAAGCTTTTGATCTTGATCGTTGATCTAGATCTAATCGCCAGATTCATGAAGTATATTAAGATTGCTTCTTAAAACCCTAAAAGAGTAGATGTGAGAGAAGGTGTATGTGTATAGAGGGATGTACTAAGAGTTATTTTGATAGAAGAAGCATAGATCTAGTAGAGTGAAAGAGCAGTGAAGAACAGAGAAATGACATATCATATTATTAGATCAGAGAAGGTATTGGAAAGAGATCTGTTATCAGCATCAGAGTGCATAATGAAGGATCAGTTCTTCAGAAATTCTAACCAGTGTATCAAGCAAAATATCTTAACAGAGCTGTTCTAATGGACCTTTCTAAATATCTTATCCAAGTGCTTACTTTGTTGTAAGTTTAAATCCTTTTGCAAGGTAGATTGTAATGATATAAAGCTCTTAACCAGGCAGACCTTTAACCAGGTAGATTGTATATTGTAATCAAACTTTGTAGCCCTAATATGCACACTTTATTGCTGTAGTAGTGAAGATCTTTGTGGGTGTCATCCCCACCCCAATTTTACCTTATTGGGTTTCTGGGTTACCAAAATATATTGTCTTGAGTTATTTATTTACTATCATAGATGCTACTAGTTGATAGTTCAATTACATTTATGCATGGTTGTGGATCAGTTTTTTTTTAAAGGAAAAGTTTAAGATCTTATTCACCCCCCCAGCTCAGTATCTTGATTTCCTATATTGTATTTCCAATAATTGGTATCAGAGCTCAGTTCTCCTACCAAAGGTTTTAATCAGCTTGAGAGTACAAATCTTGAGATGGAGATTTACAAATTGGGTAAAGTCATGGAGAATCAAAAGATTGAGATTCAGCTATCATTACATCAGCTTGAAACTATAAGACATGAGTTAAAGAAGTCCTTGCAAACAAGAAAAGATTCAGCCTAACAAATGAATGATACACATTATTAAGAAGAAGACACTGCAATTATCTTTAAGAATGGAGACTCTATGGAGAGTGATGCAACAATTGCAGATCTACTGGAAAGGAATAATACATTGTGTGGAGAAGTCAAAAACCTAAAAAGAGAACAAGAAATGCATACAATAATACTATGTGAAGTAGTGGAACAAAAGAAGAAAGATGAAGGTGACAAAGCTATGGCTGAAGAAGACAAAAGAATGATGACTGTCAGACTTGATGAAAGGACACATGAAGTACAAATGATGACAAACAATTAGGTTGACATGGTGAATCAACTGCTACTTGCAAATTAGGAGATCAGTAGGAAAGACATGGAAAATGTGAATCTGAGATCTGAGAACATTAAATTGAAAGATGAATTGAGATCTGAGAAACAACTGAATGAAAGATTGAACAGACCTAATGAAGCCTTGACTCATTTTGAAAACTTGATGGAAGCATAAAGAAGATCTAAAGATTCTTCTGGATTAGGTCACATTAAACAACAAACATCTACTGAGAAAGGTGAATCATCTAAGATTGGTGAAAAGAGGAATGCAAATTCAAAGAACAACAAGCATGTATGTCATCACTGTGGAAAATTAGGACACATAGCAAACATCTGCCGAAGCAAGAATGGTAAGTCCAATCCTAAACCTAACTTCAATGGTTATTGATTTAACTATAAGAATTTTGGAGATCAAGCACATGAATGTTGGGCAAAGGCAAACAATGCACCTCCCACACCTAGATTCAATGGCAATTGTTACAACGGTCAAAAATTTGGGCATAGAGCACAAGATTGTAGATCTAATGCTAAAAAAAAAATGGACACCAAAGACACAAGAAAAAGCACCAAGGAAGGGTAACACTTACAATTGGTATTATAACACATGACATAGCTATCATTACTATGGTGAGTATACACATGTTCTAGAAAACTGCATAAAGACACATTTAAGAGGTAAATCTAAGAGTTGGATGAATGGAAACCTAGTTTGCTATAACTGTTTGAAAATTGGTCATACTAGGAGAGATTAAAAAACAAGGTTACTTGCTCCCACTATTGAGTAGATTAGAGCACAAATGAACCAGACATGGATAAGGAAAGAAAAACCTAGCAGCAGTGAAGCTACTAAATTTGAGGTCACCCAATCCAATGGATCAGGTGATCCCACCATCACTAATTAAGCAAAGAAAGGTATGTAAGGAACTATGTTTATATTTTATATCTTTTATCAGTTCCTAATATATAAAAGTGCAAAATTCCATATTTGCATATGTTAAGATGCATCATGACATATTTTATGTTATATAGTGAGCAAAGTCAAAAAGTACTATAGGTATTGTTGGTACTATTTCCTGTTTAGGGTGTGTCTTACAAAATCTTGAGGTCCCCTGCCATTCATGTTATTCAAGGGTTTAAAATCATGGTTAAAAATTGTTCTCATGCCACTACAAATTCTGTTCTAACCCTTGACCTAGTTGAAAATGTTGAAAAAACCCTTGTTTCATGTCTCCTAGTGTAATTTTGGTCATAAAAACCCTAAGCGTTGAAATGTCTTCTAATTTCATGTTACCTTTTTCACTTAAGTCATGTCTCAAATGGGTTCATTTTAAAAGTGGTCATGTGTATTAAAGTTGTCAATCCTAACACCAGGGTCTCACATTATTCCCAAATTCCAAAGTCCACTAAGGTTTTAATTAAATTCATTATATGTCGGTCAATTTTGATTTGATCCGATAGATCACTTAATGGCTTAATATCTAAGATGCACGACATCTATCGCTTAAGCGATTAATTCTAAGTGATGCATGTGCTTGGAAGCAATGTGGGTCATGTCACAGATAGCATAAAGGTGACTAAAGTTTGAAAAGATCTAATGGTGGGCTTAATTTCTTATCTCCAAGATGCTTGACATCTATCAATTAAGCCATTAAGTGGTGTTGACATCTGGCATTTAGTGGACCTAGATATTCAGAGCTGGCGATGATTAAAGTATAGTTAACTTGTTTTTCATCCAACACTCAGCTTAATAGCTTAACTTCAAAGTAATTGAGATCTAACACCTAATACATTAAGCGGTGCTGATGCGTGTCAAGATGATGATGTGTAGTCCACCAAAGGTGAATCTGGTAGCAGGATAAAGTTTGGAGAGGTTTGAAAATATTTGACAGCTCACTTGATGACTTAAGGAAAAGTTGATCGATATCTATCACTTAAGTGATTAAGTTGTGATGCCAAGTGTCCTAGGTGGGTCTGGCTGAGGTTGTAAGGGTCCTGTAAAGTGCAGTTATCATGTTAAAGGCATGGCATGTCAGAAAGAATCAATGACTGACTTAATCTCTTAGAAGGAAAACCGATCAAGATCTAATGGGTAAGCAATTAAGTCTGAGTGATATGTGGCATAAAAGGTGGTTCTAGTACAGTGTGGAAGTCATATTAATGAGGGTACAAGCGTAAAAAGGTTAGACAGTTCACTTAATCACTTAGAGGTAAAGTGAACAAAATCTAATGGACAAGCGATTATGCGGTGCCGACATGTGTCCTAGGTGAACAATTGTTTCTGGGAAAAGAAGAGGGTTGTCAGATGAAAGAGATGTTGTTTAAGATCTACGAACTAAATTCAAAGTTATTAAAATAAGTTTCAGTGAGCTGTTAAGCTACGAGTTTGAAGTAGGAAAATTGATTGCAGAATGTGTGGCCACTCTAGTTGAATTCAATACAAATGACTGATTTGATTGAAGTCATAAAAATGGTTAATTTGACTTGAAGCTGCAATAATTTACCAATGTAATTTGAGCAAAGAACATAATTATAGGGATATTCAGCTCCTCACGATAGAATTGCAGAATGGGCAAGTCTTCTCTAATTCAACAAAATTTAGGTTCCTAGTAAGATTTTCAATTCAAAAGGCTTTCAGAATTATCATTTCAAAATCCAAATTTCATCTTAGCAAAAAAGCCTTAGGTTCAGAATGGCCCCAAGGATCGAACTTTCAGGAGAGGTAGATTATCAGAAAATAAATGTTAGGGAGGATCTGTTGCAACAATTAAAAGGATCCATGGGTGATGCAACCTAGATCAAGAGAATAGTTCCATCACATCCCCGTTTCAAAATAGGAGAAGGCTTGTATGACTCGGGTAGGTGGGCCAAAGATGTTAAAACTAGTCTAAATGGTCTAACTCTATTTAGAACTACATACAGCCAAAGAAATGCTCCTACCCCAGATTGTAAAAAATGGGACTTGGATGTAAGAAAGTTGATAGTACCTCGGGTGTTCATGGATACAAATTTATTTACCCTAATAGCCAACACCTATGAAAAAGTATCCAGGGTTGTTAGGGATATACAGGGAAATGTGTTGTTGACCATCTTAGCTAATGAAATCAGAAGAATTTTCAAGTTGAGTGATACTTCAATATAAATGGATGATATTGACTTTGAATATTTTAAGGAATTATACCAGACCCAGAGGGAGTATTATAGAAATGAGGCCTTAAAAGGATACTTTAACAAGATAGGGGACTTGATTGTAGTAGGGCCTAAAACACCAGAACCATTTAAATTAGATTATTTTTAATGGCAAGGCCAATAAAATGTATAGTTCCCTATGCCAAGTCTTAGGAGAAGATGAAGAGACAATAATTCTTATCCATATAATGCTCATGGGGGTTCAGATTCTACATCCTCACCTATCAATATTTTTTGACTAGGTCTCTTACATTGCCCAAAAAATGCATGAAGGTTTGGCAGGTATCCAAGACAACAACATACTTAAGCCAATGGGATGGTATTCCCTTATGATGCACATGTTTTTGTTCAATAATACTGACTTCTTTGAGGAAGAGATGGACCTAACTAACTTCCAAGGTGATGCGGATTTGCCTATTCAGATGTGGAGTGATAATCTATCATGGGATAGAAAAGAAGCTAGTTATGTATACTTTGACAAGGTTTTTGCCACTAGGCTTAGGTCATTGTTGTGCAATCAGAATGACAGGATCCATATAGACATGATGAGGTTGCTAAGACCCATGGAGTTTTCCCCAGAGTTAAAAATTTCCCACAATTGGGGAGATTTGATTTTATACCTTGTTTCTACAGTGATAAGGGTTTATAGATTCAGGGGAACCCCCAATGTTCTATCCTATAGAGTGCATTTAAAGATTGGAATTGCAGAGGTTTTGAGACAATTGGGTGGATTATAGGAGGAAGCCCTAATAGGCAAAATGAAGGGAATCATTTTCCCCACTCTTACAAGAGCCCATCATTTCATCATAGTAAAGGGTGGGTGGGCACAGTTTGATAAGTATTTTGAACCTTACCACTTAGAAACATCTGTATCCAGGTGTGCAGACAATGAAGATTTTAGAATGGGCATGTTCAGAAAAAGAACCAAGTGCTTAACCTTAGAGCACTAGTTTAATTTCCCTGAGGATATAAATTAGAAATGTTTTTGATCTAGGTGACTAGGAGGTTAGGAAAGAGAAATGGCTGGTGTACAAGAAGTCTTTGGACTTTGTACACAATTTTGATAAATCTTATGATCCTTTGAAATAATTTTTCCCTTGGGCCAAGAAGATTGAGTCCCTAATGATTTTATTCAAGGGAATCATACAAACCCTCAGTTAGAAGAAACAAAGGATAATGGAAGCTGAGCCAAAAAAGGCTCAAGCCATCTTGAGCAAACTTTCACAAGGAAGAGTAGTCCCACCAAGGAATTATGTGGTGTACAAGAGGAGAGGATACACTATTATCATGCCCAAAGTGGATAAATCTTCTAAGCATAAAGAAAAGAGGTCAGCAAGTACTATTGCCCAAGAGATGCCCTCTCCCAAGAAACAAAAGGTGGAGGGAAAAGAGCAAGAGAGTGAGTTGTACCCTCCCTCCCAATCCCCTATACATTTGGATGACCAAGCCATTGCTAAGAAATTGGTTCAAATTAGGAACACTGGAGAAGTTTTTATTACTGCCAAAGAATTACAAGGAGTGCTAGAGGCACCTAGGCATACAACTGGTGATCTCACAGTGGCATAATTCATAGGTAAAAAACTAGATCCTATAACTAAGTAGGCTAGTGAGGAGTTCTTGTCAGATGACAAATTTGTCAAAACTAGGGCCTTCATTCAATTTCAATGGAGAACTCACATTGATGAGTTCAAAAATAAATGCCAAATGTTGTAGGAAGATCAACCAAATCATGCCAAAGATGATATAGAAAAAGAGGTCAAGCAGGAGCTAATGTCTAAATTTGACAAAATCACCCCTGGAGAGGGTAGAGAATTGGTCAAGGAATAGGGAGTCATATCCTACCTCAGTGGGACTTGGCTGATGCATTAGTTTTTGATATTCTTTCCACTTGATATTTTGTTCTATCTAAGAGGTGTAAATTTTGTCCTATGCCTTAGTCACCCTAAGCTTGTTGCATCCTTATTTTGTAAAAGGATTCCAAGATGACCAAGGCTATCTATAAATATCAAGTTGTATTATATTGTAAAGGATGGTAAAAATAAGACTAAGAGGCAGACTTTGAATGGTGTCTAAGCTTTAGTTTGAATGAGTTTGAATGTAATGAAATCAAGTTTTTATGAATAAAGTAAAATGGAATCTCCATTTTGATACCAATGATGTCTTTTTGTATTTATATTTTAACTCTTGTATGTTTGATTTGTAAGGCATCTTGAATATACTGGTTATAAGGTAGCTATGTTACTATTTGTAAGTTGCTTTCAAGGAAGGTCTAAATATTGCAAATAGTTCTAGAGAGTTAGGGTTTATGCAATAATGTGATACAAGGGTGTGAGAGTGAGAAGATAGTTTGTAAGGCATTCTATTTGAGGTTTTATTTGTATTTCCATTGATGATCTCTGGTGTATGTATATTTCATTCTGACTCTATGGATCAGGATTAGGCACTGGTCAATTTCTGATGAATGGTTGTTATCATCAATCAAATATTAATCAATATTTATATTTCTATTATTTCAAGTACATGTCTAGATAATTGTATGAAATATAGTTCATCTTAGTGATTCCTTAAAGAGAGAATCAATAGGTTAAGCTTCCTAATCCAACTGGCTTAAAAAGAAGAAGGATCATGAATCCTTAATCCACTATCAGACTTAGTGAGAAATAGTAGTCTATTGAAGGTACACCCACCTAGATTTGTGGAGCCTAAAGTGTAGAAGGATGTTTCATCCTTGTTAATTAGCCTTTTCACTGTGAGAATCTAGATTGGGAATTAAAGAGTCAAGCAAGAATTTACTGCTACATACTAATTCTATAAGAAAAATAGCTAACAAATTGGCAACTCTACTGGGGACTATTATGATGTCCTTAGAGTCATGTTCATGAAAGAGTTTTTCCTAGCAATACTGAGAATTAGTCCATTTTTCCTCATAGTCCTAAAGGCAAGTCGATATTGTCTATTTGTTATCACACACTATTTGAAAGTTTTGATCATAAAAATGATACGAATCTTGTCTCAGATAGAATGACTGGTGATTGCAAAATCTTTCATTTAATATAGTGTATCTTTTTCAAGGAAAGTTGCTAAGTTGATGTGCAGTAACATGAATAGTGAAGGAGCATTTTCTTAAGATTTCTAGATGAGGAATTAGCAAGAAATCTTATTCTGTAAGTTTCATCTTGACTTATTTCTAAAAGGGAAAATATGAGTCAGGACAATATACTCAATCTTTATATATTTTTCCTTTGAAAATAGGTTGTGAATCTAACCTCTGTGTACTCCAGTGTTGCACATTAAACATATTGAAATATTTGTTTGTTCTATAAGATGAGTCAAAAAAGAAATACCAGATCATACTTCCAAGAAAATCTTGAAAAGGATGTTGGGGAGGAACTTCATACACCTCAAAGGAAACAGTGGTCCAAGAGAGGGACATCAAAGCATGATTCCCAACATGCCTCTAAAGGAAGGGTGGAAACTCCTATTCCATAAATAAATTCATCTTCATCTAAAGATGCAGGACCCATGGGACCAGTTGATACTTATAGAGATAATGCTAATTTTGATCCCTTAAGGGATGGAGAAAATATTGATATAGGTTTCTTTCCTGCAGAAGAAATTCTTTCTCCACCAGAAGAGACCTCTGCCGCTGAAACCACTTCATATGATTCTGATAAATTGCAAGATGAAATTATGGTCTAAAGAAGGAAAAAGAAAGAACAAGAGAATGAAATAGCTAAAGTAGAGGAGAAACATGGATAGAAGATATATGAATTACTATTGGAAAGGGAAGAGCTCTTAGCTGAGACTAGAAGGAATGAACTTAAGGCTAAGAGCCTGAGTTAAGAAGTTAAAGGTTTGAATCCCAAATTGTTTGGCAACCTTGATAACTTGAGGAACAAAATTCCAAATAAAATACCAAATCCTTACAAGGATGAATTTGAGAAGGAAGGACCTGTCATTAGGCAATTGTTCCCATATGAGATTGAAAAAAATGGAAAACTTAAAATGAATACTAAGGATGCCCCTGACAAAGGTAAGGAAGAGGTTGTCAGTGTGACCATAGATGAGCCTAAGAAAAACTTGACCATCCCTATAGGAGCATCCCAGGTTGATCTTGAATTGGAAAAAGCTAAAAAAGCCAAAGAGGATTTGGCTAAGCAACTGGAGAAGTTAGAATTAGAGCCTGCTACAACAAATACGAGTATGAAGATAGCTTTTCTACATGCTACTACTAATACTTCTGCAAGTAGCTCTATGCCAATTAATCATGGAACATAGCCACAAAACCAATCTGCTGGCCCAATCCCAATTAACCAAGTGGGTGATCCTAAGGTGCAATCTTCTAGTTTGAATTCAAATGTTAAGAACTCTACCCAAATGCAAGTGCTCAGCTAGGTGGTCCTGGCCCAAGCATTCAAGCTACCAACCCTAAGAAAAGTGTTCCTCCTCCCATTCAAAAGTAAGGAGGAGTTACTAGACCAAGTGGCAATATTGAACTTGGAAATTCCCATCGAAGGCTTGTCCACATGAATAGATACAGAGCTCTTTTCTTTGAAGGAATTCTTGGTCACCCTAATGTGATCCCCAATGAGGTAAGAGATAAAATCCCTAAGTTCACAAGAAATAATGTTGTTACTTGTGAAGATCATTTAAAAGCTTTTAGTGATAAGATAACTGACTTTGAGATTGAAAATGAGGATGTCATTGTGAAAATTTTGTTCAATCTTTAATAGAAGATGCTAGGGATTGGTTTAGAATTTTACCTAATTATAGTATTGCTTCTTGGGATGAATTTGTAAAGTCTTTTAGGGAACATGTAAATTCTGGATACATGTTAAATGAATTCAATAACATTAAGAAATTCCCAAATGAAAGTGTGGCTGATTTTAATAGTAGATTTTAGAAGGCCATGAATAAACTTTTCCAAGTCTTTAAGGTTAGATGAAGAAGTATGCCTTACCACTTAAATCAATGCTACTGATAGAAAAATGTCTTATCTACTCAGAGATAAAAACCCTACAACATTAAGGGATGCTTATAAAATAGCAATCAATATTGAGAGTAATAGGAGGGTATCTGGAAAACTGGGGAATAGGGAAGACAATAAGCTTTGGAAGGAGAAGGTGTCAACTAATAAAAATGTCAAAGAAGATGATACAGTAGATAAATTAGTGAGTGCAGTGAAAGAAATCGCTTCCAAAATGGATAAAAATGATAGAGGAGGGTATCGTGATAATAAGTATACTAACCAAATATTTGACAAACAACCTAACCTGAGAGACTACCCTTACAAGACTAATTGGAATAATGGAAAACCAGTCCTTGATGGACAAGATAACCCAAAATCCAAGGAAACCCTAGATCCCCTAAAAAGGAACAATGCCGACTATGTTGAGAACACTCCCTGGTGTGATGCTTGCAATATGCCACATTCTTCCTATCAATGTGTAGTAGCCCAGGCTCTGTTTGATCAAACATAAGAAAGATAACAAGAAGGACATGTTATCAATATGTTCACAGTAAAGAAACCATACCAATGGTTTTTTGATATTGCATCATCTTCTGACAATTTTTGTACATAAGATAATTCCTTTTTTAAAAATCAATTACAAAATCCACCCTATCAAAGTGATCAGGATGAAAATGTTTCACAAGCAACTATAAACAGAGTGGGAAGTAATAACTTAAATTCTCATTTTAGAACTCCCACTGATGATGAAAAGAGGTCTCTGACTATTGTAACAATTAATCAAGCATGAAATGCATATAACCTAAGAAATAGAACAGTGCAACCAGCTCAAGGCAAGTCTACCCCTGTTTATGTCAGAAAAGACTCACCTCAAGTCATTAAATATTCTCATGTCAAGGAAAGTAAAAATAATAAGTATGAAAAACAAGAAGGATCTTCTTTTGATCATGTTGGAGATAAAGAAGCAAAAGAGGAATTAATACCCCATGATAAATCCAAGAAGGTGAGAAAGATGAGTGATATGCATTTTGAACTGCCTCTTTTTGACATGAAACATGCTCTGACCCAAATACAAGTCTCAGTAGCACTCATGGAAATATTGAAAATAAAAGAACATAAAGAAGCTACTCTGACACTTCTAAGAGAGTTAGATCATGTACCTATTCCAAACCAAGATAAAATACCTCTGACACCAAGTGATGGTAGAATAGATTTTCCATAAGTTAAAGGAAAATAAAAGGGCAAAGATTTTTCCAATATATGCATTGGAAACATAATCACCCAAGAACAATTATTTGTTGACCCATTCTATGTTACCTTAATGGTAAATAGTTTCTTGGTGAAAAATTGCATGATTGATTATGGAGCTGCAACAAATGTGATGTCTTATCATGTCATGAAGGAATTGGGTCTCCAGGTCACTACATATTTTTGAAGTTGTTATGCCATGGATAACAAGGAAGTTCCAGTGGTAGGGACATTGAAAGATATTGAGGTGAGAATTGTTGCTTTCCCTGAGGTGACTTAGAGAATGGATATAGTGGTAGTGGACACTAAACCATATTATGGTATGCTTCTGTCAAGGAAATGGGCAGTAGCAGTAGGTGGGGAAATGAAATTAGATTTTTCCTATGCCACTATCTCTATAAATTGACATGAGGTCAAGTTGTACAAAGAACCCCCATCATCTATTATGGTGGAGGTGGTTCCACTTTAGAAATTAAATTGTTGCATAAATGTTGATATGGAGAATTTTACTGTTGAAGAAATCAAGCCACAGTTAAAGAACACTGACCCAATTGTGGATGAATTATTGTTGCAAAAAAATGGGATATGGAAAATGTATTTGTTGTGGGTCCACAACACACACCCCATTTTAGGTCCTCTGACCATGGGGAACCCCCTTTCTTTTTTGTCTTTTCCTCCTTTCGTCATGTCTGCCCCTTGTAGAAACCCAGTCAGCCACCACAGATGATTGTTGAAACCCAACCATAGGAAAGGAGAACCCTTTTACAGCCTTTTGGCCCTTTTGGCCTTTCGGAGGACTTAGGTCCTCCAAAATACAGAAATGGCCAAAAGGCCGAAGACCAGACCTTTCAGTGATTTTGGACTTTGAAAACACTAAAAGGCCGAAATGTTCTTGGTCCTCCTTTGGAATTTTTGGCCTTTCAGGGTTTGAAACCCCAAAACTGTTGACGTCAACCCACAGGTTATAAAAGGGTTAATCTCCTTTTTTCATTTCACTTTGCAATTTTATGTGTGTGTGCTCTCGCTCGTGTTTCATCTACTTCTCCTTGCTAACCGCCTCCTCTTCCAAGCCGCCCGGTTGCCCTCCCTTTGCTTGATCATTTGAGGTAGGCTCTCTTTGCCCTTCCTCACTTGGTGCTTTCATGTTTACTTAGGTTTAGGGTCTTTTTGGTGCCCCTAGTGCCTGTCTAGCCTAGGGCACTTCATTTCATTGCCTTTTCAGGCTTCTGTGTCTTCATGTGTCGACAAGGATGTCCCTCCCTGTCGACCCTACTGTTTTATGGTGTCATTAAGTCTAGGTTTAGGGTCTTTTATTTTTTTTTAGTCGTGGTGCTTGCCACAATTTATTGGCCTTTGAAAGGCCAAAAACTAGATCTTCACTTTTGCCAAGTGTCATTTCAGACATTTCAACCTTTTAGACATCCAAAAGTTTTGAAAGTCTAAAAAGCCAAAAGATAGACCTCTGATCAGTCCATCCATGTTCCTCACCATGTTTGGACAATTTGGCATTCTTTGGCAAGCCCCTACCAGTTCAGTGTCTGAAAATTTGAAATCCCTGATAGACTTGGCCCTTCCATATGCCTATTTGCACTTTCAGACTTTTCAGTCTCTGAACTAGTTTTCAATGTCTGAAACACCGAAAGGCCTAAAAGTGCAAAAACATTCACTTAGTTGTTTTTCTTTAGCTCTCTTTGTTTGCTTTCCTCATTTAAATTGGATTTTTGGCTTTGTTCAAATAAGCTACTGATATTTGTCTTTCTTGCAGGAATGACTGAACCCAAGATAACATCCCCAATGAAGTATCAATATAAGGGGAATCCCCCTAGCTCAAAGGTGGGGAACAAACATAGCGAGGTAACTGATACCAACATTGGGAACATGGATTGGAATGAATTCCTGACTTAGTTCTGCCAACTGTCAAAGAGATCTGAGGACTGTACCTCATTAGTCCTATCTGGGCTAGTAAATGCAGCCACACACCCCGTGGCTATTTTATCTTTAGAATTGATCATCACCCTAGCTCATCATTATGATTCAGATAAGAGGGTGGTAGTAAACTCTGAGGATCATGTGGTGCTAGACATCAAGCTGGATATCATTGAGAATGTCTTTCACCTTCACAAAGGCATAGACAAATTTTATGACTTCTATATGGAAACTAGGACCAAGTTGTTTGGCAGTAAGGAGAAAACCATACACGAGATGATGAATAAGGAATACCTCAAGCAACCACTTCCCAAGAAAAAAATGGACAAGATAGACCTCTAGAGAGGTTATATGAAGGATGATATCTAGGTAGCTATAACAATGATAAGTAGGTTGTATGGGTTACCACAGTCCACCCAAATCGAGCACTGGATGATCCTATTTATAGAAAGGATCCAAGAATGGAAGGCAAGATTCGATTGGGGCACCATCATCAGTGACAATCTAGATGAGAAATTAACAGCCGTAAAACATAACCCCAAGTTTTACATGAGCAATTATGTGGTGTATCTACTAGCTACATGGGAAGATTATCTTGGTCTAACCAAGAGGGGAAGTCTGAATGATCCAAATGCATGGCCCCATCTTGTATACCTGTAGCTGGTAAAAGGAGAAAACATGCTAGAGGATTCCTCGGATTACAGGATAGTCAATGATGCATTCATATTCGCAATCATCTGATCTATTGAGGGTGACTTTGCTAAAAGGATGTCAGAAGAGGCTGTTGCAAAGGTAAGGGATATTGGGGCCTATTTTATCTAGTTTAGGATGTTCATATATATCAGGATAGCCGGGTCAACCTTGCAACCAAAGAAGTTGCACAGGTACCCATCTGACTGGATAAGGATGAAAATGATGACATAGACTTTAGGGCAAGGCATGTGATAAAGACCACTATATCTTAGATCAAGAAGCCACACCGGATGAGTTTGATCCCAGTGAAAACATTAATGGAGTCCTCAAGGAAGGTAGAAAAATAGCGAGGAGAGAAATCAATAGGTCCTAAGTACAAGAAAGCTCCCCCTAAGAAGCCTAGGACCGTGTATGGTCATGAACAACTAGTTGAATATGGCTCTAATCCAAATTCCAAGAAAACTAGAATGATAGGCCATATTGACCCACCAGTGGGGTCCTCACAACCCCAATTAGGAGAAGGCCCATCTACCTCTAGCCAATCTTCCCCCACCGCTGAGAAGAAAACCTATAAGAGAAAGAAGAGTTCTGAATCTCCACAGTTAGAAACTATACAAGAAGAGCCTAAGGAAGAGGATGTAGGTGAGCCCCTAGTCTGAAAGACCAGGTTGAAAAAGAGGAGAGAAAAGGAGATTACTAAGAAACATAAAGAGGATCCCAAAGAACATGATAATCCTTTGGATGCATTAGGATCGGATGAGTTCATGCTTTCTGATTTTGAAGGAATTGAAGGCTTTTTAGATCATGGCCAAGATACACACACTAGCAGACCACCGCTCATAAAACCCTAGGTAGCCCTCACTCCACCACCGGTCGAGTTCACCAATCTTTCGGTGAATGTTTTTGTTCTACCAATAAGCTCCCATTCTAGTCCATGGTCTAAAACATAAGATAGTGGGGTAACTCAAAGTTTAGCAACATATAGTGTAGTTGGAGGGAGTTATGTTTTCACTCCACCACTCCACATACTTACTCCACCAACTTCCCTACCAAATCCAACACCTACTCCTGTACCAACTCCACCTCTGTCTACTACCACCATCTCCTCATCTCCCACTCCAATCATACCAACACTTGTTCCCTCAACATCAATCCCTCCAACATTTTCCACCCAGGTTTCTAGAGAAGCTGTGAGTGCAAAAGACACACCACCATTCCATACCATGCTTGAGGCCATGACCGGTCTGAAGTCAAAGGTATCAATTGACACTTTCAAGGAAGAAGCCCAAGACAAAGCACGGGATAATGTGGTAACTGAACAAGGATAGATATAAGGAGAGAGAGAAGAAGGGGAAATGGTTGTAGATGCTGAAGGGGAAGGAATGAAAGAAAGAGGGAATGAAGAAGGAAGAGGGCAAGAAAAGGAATTAGAAAAAAGAAACAGAGCCAGAAATACAAAGCCTCACTTAAATCCTCTAGGTTGCACCATATGAACCTGTGACTACATCTGGTAAACCTACATGGTTTACCAAGGAAATAAAACCTAGGAGAATAACATACACCAGTGAATTGGATGAAGAGGACACAAGTATGACATATGTTAGACAAGCTTTCCACTAGGCATAAATCAAGGCACCTGCAAAGATCATGTCCTATGTAACTCAAGACACTGGGGGTCATTGGAAAGCCTAGATAGCTATCCCTCCCCCAAGTACTTCTCAGACAACAATTTCATTAGAGCGTTATACATTCAAGGAGGTAGATTTGGGCGAACCTACAAAAGAAGGGAGAAAAACACTAGCAACTTTAGGGCTGAAGCATGCTCTAGGGTTCATGAATAAAGATGAAGAAACCATCAAAAATTTAATGAACCAAAATGAAGCCTTAAAAGGGTTCATCCAAAAGATGTTGGGTCCAATTGACCCAAATTGTTCAGAGGCTTCACTACAGGCCATGCTTGATAAAAGGGCCACACCAGATTTGCTGGCAGGTTTGAGTCCCTCTTTTATCCAGGCAAGTGTTGATTGGATAAATGACTTCAAACAATTTAGAGAGAAGGCAATCCCATTAATATTTGGGCCACACAGGACCATATTGGTTGAGGTTAATTCACTCATTGATCTGGTGGAAGATGACGGGGGTATGGATGCAGAGGTAGTTAAGTGGCAAGCAACTCTCCAAGATTTGGAGATAATTCAAAAGCAATGATTCTAAATTTTGGTAAAAGTCTATGAGGGAGAAGAATTAGATCAAACAAATGACCAAAATAATTAAGGTGTACAAGAAACACTAGGCCCTTATAGATGAAAAGTGGGAGGAGGTAATAAAATGGATCAAAGATATAGATACCTTCTTCAGAGGGGCCAGCATCAATGTCTACCAAGATGAAAGCCAACAGGCTCTACGTCCCTGCAAGGAAGTGGTCCAATAGTTTAGAGACGTTCTGGCTAGAGTCAATACCAAGGAGGCCTTGCAACAACTATTCTACATGAAAGATGAAATGCATAGAATGTCACATCAGGAAGAAGAGATCACGTTCTTCACTTCTGAATTGATTATCTTCAGAAAGAAGCAAGAACGAAGGGTCACTAAGGTAAAAAGAAAGGAGATCAATTTTGAGGAATTCCAGGAGATAGTGTAGAGGCTCCGAGAAGCTCACCCAGAGGTCTTCACTCGATAAGGATCCAAGGTTAAATTACTGGGTAGACAGGGCAAGATTTTCAACACTTGGCCAAAATTCTGCTAAGGAAGAGTTTTCAGCCTTTTGGCCTCCCAAAGAAAGGAGTTTTTAACCTTTCGGCCTTTCGACCTCCTCAAGTTATTTTGGCCATTTGGCCCATGAAAATTTGAAACTTTTGGGACCTCTGAGTTTGAAGATTTTGAGGAGCACATGGGAAATTTTAAAGGCATTAAAGTTTTGGGGTAGAGGTCGAGGTCTAAAAAACTGGGGGGTTTCAGCGAGGTCACTTTTTCAGACACCAGTTAGACTCTAGATCATATCTATGGGAAAATTTACTTCATTTTGGGAGGACTAAAGGTTTCCCATCAGTTCCCACCACCAGAAACAATTCCAGGTGAAGAATCCAAGAAGCATCCACCAAAATCAAGAGAAAGACTCCCAGTTCACTGAACAAATTCTCTTCCTTTCTCTCCCTTCTCTAGCAGATTTTTCCCTCTTTGCATAAGCAAATGGATTGTAAGTGGGTTTAAGAATCCATGCAATTTACATAGTATTAGTTAGCAGTATTTTACCTTCAGCAAAGTTCTAGTCTTAGTTTTATTTCTTTAGTTTAGACTCTCTGATGCCCTAACTCCAAAAATTAGAGTTGTAATGAAAAAACAATGTAAAGGGCTGACTTTTTAATACAATAAAGATCTATATTGGGTGCTTCATTCATGGTGTGTGAATTACTGCTATCTATGTGAATTTATTGAATGTACGCTTGCATTATTCTTTATTTTCAAAGAGCCCTTTGTGTTATTGTGTTTTGAATTTGTGCTACTTTTAGTTGGAGTTTGTTGTCGTATATCTACCTTGTTGTGATGAATGTGTGGAGGAGATCATCTTTGGGATTAATGATAAATCCATCTTGTGGGTGCGCACATCTTAGTTGCTTCATGATTTGATAGATTTTGAATATCTTGCATGAGTGAATACGTCTTCTCTTTAAACGCTTGCATCTGTGGAGTAGTGAATTGTGACTTGGTCTGATTTATGCTTCATGGGTTGTTCCAAATCTCTCCCACATTTAATTTGCAAGGAAGGGTTTATGGCGGTTTATGTCCTTAGGATTTCACTTTTCTCACAATTTTCTTTATTTATCGTTACCCTTCCCTCTTTAAAATGCTATCATTAATTTTGAAAATCACCATCTTGAAAACATAAAATTGCATTTTGTTTACAACACCCATACTTGTTAAAATGGAAAATACCAAAAAAAAGAGAGAACTAACAATATTTTTGCAGTTTTCTATCTTGAATGTACTAGCAAAGTTGTCCTTGTGAATGAATCACATTTATCTTCAACTGAGTAACCAAGCAGGTTGTGACCCGACCCCAAAGAACCTTGGGAATAACTCGGTTATTCTTTCAAGAGAGAAAATCAAATCTCAAGATCTTAGCAAGTTGGCTTGTGTCAAAACAATGCTCAACATAAGTGGTGCTAGAAGTAGGGCCTCAAGACCCAAAATCTGGATAATATTGGATCTTTCTCTCTAGAGAGATTCGAGCATGTGCTTAGATCATCTCTGAAAAGAGGTGAGTTCCTTGAACTCACTCACCACCGAAGGGCTCACAGTGACAAGGGAAAAGAAAAAGGTGAATCTTCTCATCACCTTTCCACACCTCGGGATCCTCTTGGACAACAATCACACATTGCCCCAACCATTACTACAGCCATCAATCAAAATCAAAACTTACCAAACCAACATTTGTAGCAACCTCGTTTGATGGCCTTTTTTGCTAACGCAACAAGCTCACCTTTGAACTTTATTGGACAGCTCCATGAGTTACCTAAAAATCTAGAGAAATTTTGTACATGATTCATATATGGAAAATCTAGGACAGTGGAAGAACATATTCATGCCTTCAAGGAAATTTGCAACCGTAAAGAGATTGCCCACCAAGACATTGTCTATCATCTCTTCCCATATACCTTGGGAGAATTTGCATACAATTGGTACCTTAATTTGCCATGAGGGTCTATCTCAGTATGGAATGACTTTGAAACAAAATTCCTTAATTAGTTCAAATTGTATGTCTATCCTGTTATGACACATCCAGTGATTTTTTTAGTGGCTAATATTCGCCAATTGGCTAATTTTTGAAATTTGAGAATCCAAATTTGGCTAATAATTCAAGATTTAAGGTGACCTAAATTGCCAAACTTTTACAAAATTTTATTTTAG
>MU226074.1:1951832-1968934 GCA_018584345.1 Thuja plicata
AAATGGTAGCAACTAGATACTATAGAGTTCGCTTAAACCCATCAAATATTTTCATAGTTAGCCTAATAATTTTCAATAAGAACTCTTTTTTCTTTAAATATAATTATTTTCCATGGTCATTAAAGAATTTTTGGTTATTTCTTGAGATTCGCCAATATTTTCTACAAAAAAATTGTGATTAAAAAATATTCGTGAATATAAATAATTTGTTTTCCCAAAAAATTAAGAGATTCGCCAATAGGAATTAATATTTTTTAAAATAAAATGAAAGATTCGCCAATATTTTATATATTTTTCTAGAGGGTGTTTCTTAAAGTTATCCCTGGACACATCACCAATTCATAACCATGAGGAAAGATCCTAAGGAGCCCATTGCTATGTTTAACCATCATTTTCACAAAATGCATCAAAAGTTGGAAGCTCCTTACACTATACCAGATGAGGTTGTCATACAAGTTTACCTAAAGGCTCTAGACCCATTCACCTCAATCTTTCTAAGAAGGCTTCCCTAGGCAGATAGAGATACAATTGAAAAGGTGTATAATGAAGCCATCACTTTCACTCAGAAAATGGACCCACAAGAAGGAAGTTATGCGATTGTGCCCATCATAAGTAATCTTGTGGTCCCACACCCATTTTCAGCAAACAATCAAGCCTTGGCCAACCACTTGCCCATGCAAAATCCTATACTGGCACAACCATATACAACTGTGCCTCCATCTATTACTTATCTAGGCTATGAAGCTCATAAAATAGCATTCGTAGAATAGAGGGTTGTGCCCCACAACAAGCCTGATGCTCTCATGGCTTCCAAGCTAGACACCATAAAGAAGACTTTATCACAGCTCACTAGCGAAGTTACCAGAATGAAGCTAAACCCATCCCAAAATCAAGGTGGATACCAACAAGCGTCTGTTGGTCCAAACACATACCCTCAAAATACAAATAGTGGTTTTAATACATATAGCAACAAAAAAATGCAAGAGAACCATTTGGGTAGCAAAGGCCAAATCGGCCATGGAACACTAGACCAAATAATGGCAGCACCCCAGCAGATGATGCCAATACTTACGAGGCTTTAGAGGACAATTTTGTCAGGGATCCAATTAAGCATCAAGACAATAATGGATATGTGAACAACTCCCAAGACCATTATACCCAAAATCCAGAGGGGGCCCTGGTGTAATTCAATGCCATGGTGTTTGATTCATATGAGTCTGGAAAGGAAGGAAGCTTAGAAGCTTATACGAGAGAAGATGAGTTTGTGTTCCCTTTTCAAAGAGAAAATGAGCCTAAATATTCTGAGGTTCACACCTTCCAAAATGATCAGTGAAACTCATATAACCTTTGGAGTAGAAAGGAGCCCCTCACCGATGACATACCTCTAGGAAAGCAACTGACTCCACCAAATCCTCAGGCTAGTAACAATCCCATACCTCCAAAGGGCCCAAATACTCCCATACCTCCTACAAAAAGTACATATGCTAGCTACCAAGGAATGGCCTGGCCAAATGACAAGTACAGTGCAGTGGATGAAGTCAAGAAAACTAAGGTGAACATCTCTATGTTTGAACTATTGCAGGGCTACCCAACTCAAAAGGAAGCCCTTTTAAGATCCTTGGATCATTCAAAACTTGGCCCATCAACCAAAAACACCAGGGCACCTACATCTCAGTAGTATTCACGGATAGGACAGAGGTCCCGCCATTCCTACTTAGCTTGTGGATCTTTGGAAAGAACCTAAATAATTGCCTAATCGATTTAGGAGCCTCATGCAACATCATGCCCCTATCAATTTGCCAGAAGTTGGGGATGGTGCCCCAAGTAACGAACCGGGTGGTCATACAAATAGACAAAACCAAGGTCAGAGTAATTGGTGTGCTCAAAGACATACACATCCAACTAGTTGCAGATCCCCAGATACAAGAACAAATTGATATACACATAGTGGATATCCCTGAGACTTATGGGATGTTGCTAAGCTGAGAATGGACTAAATTCTTGAGAGGATGGCTCTCTACATATTTCACCCAACTCTGGCTATCCTGGAGAGGTTTGAACAACCAGATCAAGATAGATGCAGAACTGAAGCTAAAGAGGGTGATCACCAAATACAATGCCCCAAATGATGTCTTGTTCACTCAAACTGATTTGGGCACTTATCGATTAGATGACATTTTCATGTTTCAAATCTGAGAAGGTGAAGAGTCAGACCATAGTCCCATCCAAGGTCTCCTAGAGCTGAAGATTGGTGATGACATCTTCCAGAGTTTCATCAATAGCACAATAGCTAGCCTGTGGCACCTAGGTCAAGATGCAGATCCCAACATCTTATTGCTACCTGGATACTGTCGATTACATCAGGCTAGTCATTCCAAGTTTACATGCCCCAGTTCTCAAGAAGCACTGTCATAAGTGTTGGCTCAAATTGCCCAACCAAATGAGCCACTAGAAGCACATATGATAAAAGGAGATGTACTTGGGATAGAAGATAGGAACAACATTGCACTAGGTATGGACAACCTAGTCCTTACAAATAGTCCACCTCAAGATCAAGACAGTGGGTCAGATCCGAAAGATACAAGCCTTGCCCTGAACATGCTTAGTGACTGGAGTACCTTAGATGATGGAGCATGTCCCCCTTACAAGGGAATACTCAAAGATAAAGACAATGAAATCCTCAAACCTGGGCATACTCAAAATACAGGATAGTCAACTTCTTCTGAAACCAAGGACCAAGGATTTTTCTAAGAAAGGTTCAACTAGACCCAGCCCTACTAAACAACCTCAGATATGGAAATTTCACTTTGATAGTTCCAAATGTAAATGAGGAGTAGGTGTAGGAATCGAATTGATAAATCCAAGGGGTAAGTCTTTCTATGTTGCTTATAGATTAAAGTTTCTTTGTACTAATAATGTGGCAGAATATGAAGTGCTAGTTCACGGAATCCTCCTAGCTCACGAGAAAGGAATCAAGATCTTGATGGTGGAAGGAGACTCTTAATTGGTTGTCAAGTGGATCCATAGTTAGTATACTTGCAATGATAAGAGGATCTCAGCCTATAGAAATAGGGCATGGGATCTGATCTATGAATTTAATGCTTTTAACATCTAAACCATCCCAAGAAGAAAGAATGTCATCACTGATACATTGGCTATCTCAACCAGTTCATTACACCCAATGGGGAAATCCAAACTAAAGAAATTCTCAGTTGAACTTGTCATAGCCCCGGCCATTTTGAACAATGTCACTAACTTTCAAGTCTTCCAAGATGATCAACATATCTTAGAGTTTATCATGTGCACTGGCGTGTTTGAAAAGCAGATCATCGATGAGGAGAAGAATGGGGAGGAAATAGTTGAACCTGAACAACCTGATGATTACAGTGTCATAAACCTAAAAATCAATGCCATACCTAAGGGAATGGTAGAACTAGAGAGGATTTTTTATAGTGATAAGACTGCCATACGAAGGCATCCCGACATAACACCTAATGGTAAAGAATGTGACACCTACAACCTGGGCATGGAAGAGGAACTGAGAGAAGTCCACATTGGAAAGGTGGGGACCAAAGAAGAAAAGGAGAAAATGGTCCAGCTTCTCACTGAATATCGAGATGTCATATCATGGAGTTATGAAGAATTAAAGACATATGACACCTCAGTCATAGTGCACAACATCCCTTTGAAACCATATTCCAAGCCTTTTAGGCAATGAAAAAGACCCATGAATGCCACTATGGAGCCCTTGATCCAAAAGGAAGTCCAAAAGCTGCTTGATGCTAGGATCATTTTCCCAATCTGACATTCTACATGGGTTGCAAACCTAGTACTTGTAAGGAAGAAGACTGGAGAAATCAGGCTATGCGTAGACTTCTGAAACCTCAACAAGTACTCTCAAAAGGATAATTATCCACTCCCATCTCTAGATGAAGTGCTGCAAAAGGTTAATGTATCTAAAATGATGTCATTCCTAGATGGCTACTCTGGGTATAATCAAGTGATGGTATAGGAAGAGGACAGGCTGAAAATGACATTCACCACTAAATGGGGAACTTTTTCCTATCGACGGATGCCTTTCAAGATGATTAATGCTGGAGCCACCTTCCAGAGAGAAATGGACATAGCATTCAAAGGATTGGTTGGAAGGTGCATTATCATCTACATGGATGATCTTGTCTACTCAAAACTAAGAACTGACCACATAAGTGACCTCAGAAAATGCCTCCAGAGGTGGAGAGAATTTGGGATCTCCCTCAACCCCAAGAAATGCATGTTTGGGGTAACTGAAGGAAAGCTCTTGGGGCATATCATTTCTAAAAAGGGGATATCCATTGACCCCAAAAGGGTGGAGGTGATCCTAAAATTGACACTGCCTCATAGCTGCAATGAACTAAAATCTTTCTTTGGAAAGATCAACTTCATCAGAAAATTCATCAGTGGTTTTGTGGGAATAGTGAAACCATTGAATGACATGCTCAAGAAAGATGCCAAGATTGAATGGGCTCTCCTAGCCAAGAAGTCTTTCAAAGAGATTCAGAATTCTATTGCCAGGGCACTAGTCCTAGCTAGTCCTAACTACACCATCCCTTTCAAGGTCTACTCTTTTGCATCAAAACATTCATGCACTGGCATTCTCACGCAGAAGAAGAGTAGTGAAGATGAAAGGCCCATCACCTTTATGAGTTTCCCTTTCAAAGATGCTGAGCTCAGATACCCAAACCTGGATAAGAAATCATTTTCCCTCATTAAGGCAGTGAAGAAATTTAGACATTATATTTTAAGGAGTAAAGTCATTGGGATAGTCCCAGATGTAGTAGTTAAATCTCTCCTAATGCAGAATGATCTAGGAGAATGGAGAGGAAAACGGATGGCAATTCTCCAAAAGTTTGACCTAGAAATCCAACCGATGAAATTGGTAAGAGGCCAGGGCTAGACAAAGCTGATCTCTGAGTTTGAAGAAGGTTTGGTCTGCCAAACATACACTGACCAAGGTGTGATCACGAATGTATGGTACCAAGACATAGTGTATTGTCTGTTGCAAAATCACTGCCCTGAAGAAATGAACAGCTCCCAAAGAAGATCTTTAAATATCAAAAGTAGCTCTTACATGCTAAAGATTGGACAACTCTACAAATGCAATTACGAGGGTTTGTACTTAAGATGTTTGGATAGAATGGAGGCAAAATAGATACTAGTGGACTTTCATGAAAAATACAGAATGGGACATGGATTGGCAGAAGCCACTACTCACCAAATCCTGAGGGCAGGGTATTTTTGGCCTATGATATTTAAAGATACTAGCAATCATATGAAATCCTACCACACTTTCCAAACTAGCGCGACTCGAGAAAGGAATCCAATAATGCTCTTACAACCAGTCTATGAGGTACGCCCGTCTGCCTAATGAGGCTTGGATTTTGTTGGAGTGATTAACCCCCCTTCATCTGGAGGATGTAAGTTTATCTTAACAACTATCAACTATTGCACATGCTAGATGGAGGTGCAAGCATTGAAGAATTGTACCAATGAGGTCGTAACCAAATTCATGGAGGAACACATCATAACTAGGTTTGGGAAGCCATTTTATCTGGTATGTGACAATGCCCCCTCTTTCTCTTTAGCCTCACTTAGACAATGGGCCTTCAAAAACTAGGTAATCCTCAAATTCTCTTCAAATTACTATCCGCAAGGCAATGGCGTAGCAGAGTCTACAAACAAAAGTCTGACAATAGTGATCAAACACCTCCTGGATGACAACCCCAGAGACTAGCACATGCAGCTGAAATATGCTTTATGGACTGATTGCATAAGGATCAAGAATTCCCTGGGGACGTCTCCATACCAACTTGTCTACAGCTTGCAACCGGTCTTTCCTATGAACCTAAAGATCCCAATTCTGAGATTTATGGACCAGTACATAGGGGAGGAAGATCGAGTACAAGTCAGACTCATGAATCTCCTAGGACTAGAGGAGAAACAAAATTTGGGCCTAGAACATACATCGAAGCATTAGGTCATAGTCAAAAGGTGGTTTGACAAGAGAGCTACCATCAAATCCTTCAGGATCTCTGACCTTGTCCTCATGTGGGATAAGGTGAAAGAAAATCCTGGCAGCCATACCAAGTTCCAAAGGCTATGGACAGGCCCTTACCAAATATCAGAGATCCTGGGGGAGAACAGTTTTAGGATCAGCACATTGGATGGAGAGTTGACACCATTGCCAATCAATGGGCAATTTCTCAAACATTACTTTGGATCTTAAGCAGGACTGCCTTCTGTCCCTTGTACCATAGTCACTTTTGTAATTTTTATTTTTATTTTTATCCTCGTCGTCAGTCCTTTCTTCTGTTTGTATTTGTTCTTTTCTTTGTCGAGGCTTGTTTGTTTTTTTGGGTCAGTGTGTTTTGGATCCAGTCCAGGGTGTCTCGTAAGAGGAGCAGAGCTATTTCTTAGTCAAATTTCTCCAAGGATACATGAAGCCTAAGAGAACCCTCCTAAAAGACAAAGTAGTGATGATTATCATTGATAGAAAAGAAGGAGTTTGAATTTTGGTCATCTTGATCACAAGACACATTAAGGTACAACACTAGAGGGCATTGGTTTCTAAGGCGTTTGTCAGTTGTAGCCAACCTGAGTGCATAGGTTCAGGTACCCACTGATCCTAGAACCCAAGTCTGAATTGAATGTGAAGGTAATAATGAAAGAAAGAAGAGCCAAAATGGAAAGAAAAATAAACACTCAAAAAGAAAGTGCCCCCAAGAGGTCATGAGTGAAAGGTCTGGACAACACCACCTAATCATTGCTCATACCAGGAAAGAAGAAGAAGAAAAGAGGTTATAGATCTAAATGCATGGAACACACTAACGTCCAAGGCTCAATACATCTCCAAGAAAATAGAAGGAACAAAATGATTTCCCAAAAGATGGAGCTCTCACAAAAAAAAATTTATAGCCTAGTAGACAGGACAGACTTGGGTGATTATGACAACCTCTACCAGGGCTATGGACACCCGGCTGGCAGTAGAGAAAGGTTATACTTGGTACTCAGGGCAAACTTTGTTGGGGCTATGGATGCCTGACTTATAAAAAAGCTCTTTTCAGGATGCCCTAATTTATTTGGCGAAGGCTAGGGATAACTGGCAAGCACCTTGGTTGTCACTACCAAAGGTCAACAAATGAACACACATGAACACACATAGGGAAACTAATAGAAGAACCCTAGATTGGAGGTCATTGAAGAATCATCAATGCCACTACCTCTTGGTTTTTTAATACTACAAATCTACTTTTCGGAAGAGTGTTGATGATAAAGAAATGTCTTAGTCATTCCTCCTTTTATCGGGGCAATTTTTTGTGGGTCCACAACACACACCCCATTTTAGGTCCTCTAACTATGGGGACCCCCTTTCTTTTTTGTATTTTCTTCCTTTTTTCATGTCCACCCCTTGTAGAAACCTAGTCAGCCACCACAGATGATCATTGAAACCCAACCATAGGAAAGGAGAACCCTTTTTTGGCCTTTTGGCCCTTTCAGCCTTTCGGAGGACTTAGGTCCTCCAAAATACTGAAATGGTTGAAAGGCTAAAGACCAGACCTTTCAGTGATTTTAGACTCTGAAAACACCAAAAGGCCAAAAGGTTCTTGGTCCTCCTTTGGCATTTTTGACCTTTCGGGGTCCAAAACCCCAAAATCGCTGATGTCAGCCCGCGGGTTATAAAAGGGGTAACCTCCTTTTTTCATTTCACTTTGCTTTTTTATGTGTGTGTAATCTCACTCACATTCTATCTACTTCTCCTCGCTGACCACCTCCTCTTTCAACCCGCCTAGTTTCCCTCCCTTTGCTTGATCATTCAAGGTAGGATATCTTCGCCCTTCCTCACTTGGTGCTTTCAAGTTTACTTAGGTTTAGGGTCTTTTTGGTGGCCCTAGTGCCTATCCAGCCTAGGGCACTTTGTTTCATCATGTTTTTAGGCTTCTATGTCTTTGTACGTCGACATGGATGTCCCTCCCTATCAGCCCTAGGGTTTTTTGGTGTCATTAGGTCTAGGTTTAGGGTCTTGTGTTTTTGTTAGTCATGGCGCTTGCCACAGTTTCTCACCCTTTGAAAGGCCAAAAACTGGATCTTCACTTTCGCCAAGTGTCATTTCAGATGTTTTAGCCTTTCAAACATCTAAAAGGTTTGAAAGTCTAAAAAGCCAAAAGATAGACCTCTGATTAGTCCATCTGGGTTCCTCACCATGTTCGGACGATTCAGAGTTCTTAGGCAAGCCCCTACCAGTTTGGTGTCTGAAACTCTGAAATCCCCGATAAACTTGGCCCTTCCATATGTCTGTTCACACTTTCAGACTTTTTGGTCTCTGAACTAGTTTTTGATGTCTGAAACACTGAAAGGCCCGAAAGTGAAAAAACATGCACTTATTTGTTTTTCTTTAGCTCTCTTTGTTTTCTTTCCTAGTTTAAATTGTTTTTTTTGGCTTCATTCAAATAAGCTACTGATATTTGTCTTTCTTGTAGTAATGATTGAACCCAAGATAACATCCCCAATGAAGTATAAATATAAGGGGAATCCCCCTAGCTCAAAGGTGGGGAAAAAACATAGTGAGGTAATTGATACCAACATCGGGAATGTGGATTGGAATGAATTCCTGACTCAGTGCTCCCAACCGATGAACAGATCTGAGGACTGTACCTCATTAGTCCTATCTGGGCTAGTAAATGCAGCTGCACACCCTATGGTTGTTTCATCTTTAGAATTGATCATCACCCTAGCTCATCATTATGATTTAGATAAGAGGGTGGTAGTAAACTCTGAGGATCACGTGGTGCTAGACATCAAGCCGGATATCATTGAGGACATCTTTCACCTTCACAAAGGCATAGACAAATTCTATGACTTCTATATGGAAAATGGGACCAAGTGGTTTGGCAATAGGGAGCAAACCATAAATGAGATGATGAATAAGGAATACCTCAAGCAACCACTTCCCAAGAACAAACTGGACAAGATAGACCTCCAGAGAGGTTATATGAAGGATGATATCTAGGAAGCTGTAACAATGATAACCAGGGTGTATGGGTTACCACAGTCCACCCAACTTGAGCATTGGATGATCCTATTTATTGAAAGGATCTAGGAATAAAAGGAAAGATTTGACTGGGGCACCATCATCAGTGACAATCTAGATGAGCTATTGGTAGCTGTAAAACATAACCCCAAGTTTTACATGAGCACTTATGTGGTGTATCTACTAGCTACACCGACAGATTATCCTGGTCTCACCAAGAGGGGAAGTATGAATGATCCAAATGCATTTCCCCATCTTGTATACCCACAGTTGGTAAAAGGAGCAAACATGCCAAAGGATTCCCTAGATTACAGGATAGTCAATGATGCATTCATATTCATAGTCATCCAATCTATTGAGGGTGACTTTGCTAAAAGGATGTTAGAAGAGGCTATTGCTAAGGTAAGGGCCATTGGGGCCTATTTTATCTAGTTCAAGACATTCACATATATCAGGATAGCTAGGTCAACCTTGCAACCAAAGAAGTTGCCCAGGTACCCATCCGACTACATAATCATATTGGAGATAGCCAGGCAGCTCATGGATGCATACAAGCACATAAAACATAAGAAGAAGCAGTGTTGGGACTTTCCCATCTCTTTTTTGACCCTATACACTACAGGATATTAAGGTTTGTAAATCCCTTTCTTTTGAATGGGATGACTGTCCCTTACAGCTTTACAAGACAGTACGAGCTTGCTTTGATCCTATAGGTACTTATAGCCATATCATCGGAAAATTCTACGTACATGAACCACATATGGAAGATCATTGGATAAACTATATAGATGATCATGAGGTTAGGATCTGAGATTACTGCAGAATGAACCTAGCTTTGGCAAAATAGGTTTTGAAGGTTACTATTTCCTCGAAGGTATGGGAATGTGATTTAGAGGAGGTCTTAGAAGACATTTACACAAAAGATAAGGTGTATGACCAGCCAATCATGAATGCTAAGGTGGA
The DNA here is from genome assembly GCA_018584345.1 of Thuja plicata. Lineage (NCBI taxonomy): Eukaryota > Viridiplantae > Streptophyta > Pinopsida > Cupressales > Cupressaceae > Thuja > Thuja plicata. Next base: position 1,961,863 of record MU226074.1, read on the forward strand.
CAAGGTTGAAAATGATAACATAGAGTTCAGGGCAAGGCACGTGATAAATACCACTATATCTTGAATCAAGAAGCCACATCGGATGAGTCTGAGCCTAGTTAAAATAGTAATGGAGCTAGAGGAGGGAGAGGCTGACTTGTCATTTATATCTTCAGAACTAGAAGTGTCCTCTATGATCATTGAAGATATTGTTCCAATCAACCTAGGCACAGAAGCAGATCCACACATCACCTACATTGTAGTTTCTCTCAGTGATCATGAAAAGAAAGACATGATAGAATTCTTGCATAAACATAAAATCAACTTTTCCTTGACTTACAAAGACATTCCTGGGCTAGATACAGATCTTTTCTTGCATCATCTTGTTGTAGACCCAAGTGTAAAACTTGTTAAGAAGAAAATTCACAAGATGCATCCACAAGTCACATTGGTAGTCAAAGTAGAGCTTTAGAAAAAAATGGACGCTGAACTAATCAGACCAATTGATTATCTTGAATGGGTTTCCAATATTGTACCAGTAGGCAAACCTTTTGGGGGCATTCACATATACACTGATTTCAGAGATCTAAACCTTGCATGTCCCAAGGATAATTTTCCACTCCCAAATATTGACATTATAGTGCATTTGACTGTCAGACATGAAATGTTGTCACTTATGGATGGTTTCTTAGGTTATAATTAGATAAGAATAGCACCAGAAGACTAGCACAAAACTGCATTCACAATGCCTTGGGGCACCTTGTATTATCAGGTGATGCCTTTTGGCCTTAAAAATGTCAGAGCTACTTATCCCTTTTGCATGCCATCATGGAAGATTATGTAGATGATCTTTTAGGCAAATCCAAAATAAGGGAATCACATATTCCTATTCTTACTACCATTTTTTAGCGATTGGAGAAGTATAAGATTAGGTTGAATCCTAAGAAGTGTGTTTTTGGAGTACAATCTGGTAAACTGTTGGGATACATTATGTCACAGCATGGAATACAAGTTGACCCAAAGAAAGTGAAAGCAATCCTAGAGATGTCACCACCCAAAACATTAAAGCAATTACGTAGTTTAGAGGGAAAACTACAATCAATCAAAAGATTCATGTCACAACTAGTAGATAAGGTGCATTCATTCTCCCATCTCCCATGCAAGAATATCAAATTTAAATGGGATTTCTTATGTCAAAATGCATTTGAGAAGCTGAAAGGTTATCTGGCTAATCCACCCATGTTGGTACCACCTGTTGTTGGTCATCCTCTAATTTTGTACATATCTTCTACACAGGTTATGTTAGGAGCCCTCCTGGCACAATTAGATGATACCAGCAAAGAGCGAGTAATTTACTATCTCAACAGGACTCTTATTGGTTATGAGTTGAATTATTCCCTAATTGAGAAAGCATGTTTGGCTATTGTTTTCTATACACAGAAACTATGCCATTATATGCTTAATCAAAATATTCATCTTATTGCCAAAATTGATCCCCTCAAATATCTCCTAGCATGTGGTGCTCTTACTGGTCATACAATGAAGTGGGGTCATAATCCTTAGTGACTTTGACATTGTCTATGTGGATCAAAAAGCTATAAAAGGAAAAGTAATTGTAGATCAGTTAGTTGAAGCACCTATTGATGGTAAACATCCTCTAATCACATATTTTCCAAATGAATCATTCCTTAATCTTGCCCCGAGTACACTGTGGAAACTTTATTTTGATGGATCCTTCACTCAAAAAGGATCAAGGGAAAGAATCTTGTTTGTTACACCCAAAGGGGATCTCACCCCTAAATCCTATAAATTACAATTCCCTTGTACCAACAACATTGTAAAATATGAAGCCCTTGTACTTGGACTCCAGTAGGCCATATAATGGAAGATTCTCACTTTATTGGTGCTTGGTGATTCACAATTGGTAATCAAACAAGTTATGGATAAATATCAAACAAAGGATGACAAGTTGCTTCCTTACCGTCGTACAGTTGAAGACCTCAAAAGCATTTCATTGAGCTAATCTTCTAACAGATCCCTCACACAAACAACAAAGCAGTAGACACCATGGCAACAATTGGGTCCTTGATCACTATGCTCGAACACAACACACAGTGTGAGTTTCTTGTTGAGAATCTTATGGTCCCTGCCAATGACAAATCAAGTTCCAAAATGGTGTGTGAAATTGCTGATCACAATTCCCCATGGTACCAAGAAGTATATTCCTACCTTTGTGATGGACATACCCCACTTACTTTAAACCCCAACCAACATAAAACCTTCATTCACCACACTTTCCGATACACAATCCTTGCTGATACCCTTTTCTAAAAGCATTTTGATGAAACTGTTTTAAGATGTTTGAATTCTAATAAAGCACAAACATCATTGGAGGAGGTACATCAAGGAATCTATGGGGCTCACTCTAGTGGACTTACTTTGGCAAATAAGTTGTTACGCACTAGATATTACTGGCCTACTATGGAGCAACATGACTACAACTGTGTGAAGAAGTGTGTGCCTTGTTAGCAGCACAGGGATTTGATACACGCTCCCTCCCAATCCCTCCAGCCCACCATCATCCCTTGGCCTTTTTCACATTGGGTTCTCGACCTCATTGGCCATATTTTCCCTAATTCTTCCAATTGACATAAATACATCCTTTCTGCTCCAGAGTACTTCACCAAGTGGGTCAAAGTTGTTCCTCTCACCTACACTACTGGAAAACAGATTTCAAAGTTCATTTTGAACTATATTATCTGTCACTATGGAATTCCTTTGGACATTATTACTGATAATGGAGGACCTTTCAAGAACAAGGATTTTATAGAGCTATGTAGGAAATTCATCATTACCCACCATACCTCTTCCAAGTACTTTTTTCAAACTAACGGTCAAGCTGAGGCTATGAATAAAACCATCCTCAGAATCCTCAAGAAAATGGCCGATGAAGTTGGCCGCAATTGGCACCTTCACCTCAACCTTTCCCTTTGGGCTTACCATACCTCCATTTGAACCCCCATGGGAGCCACTCCCTTTGCCCTTGTTTACAGTACTAAGGCTATTCTACCCATCGAAATTGAGCTCCCTTCCCTCAAAATTTCTCTCAAGAATCTGTTGTCCAAAGAAGAATATAGAGTTTCCCACTTGCAAGAGCTAGAAATCCTCGATGAGAGATTCCTCAATGCCTTAGACCACCTTTGTGTGTATCAAAATCACCTCTTCCTTCAGTTCAACAAAATGATCAAGCCTCGTCAGTTTGAGGTTGGTGATCTTGTCCTATAGCACAATATGAAGAACCTCTAGAATCGTGAAAAGAAAGGAAAGTTTGAGACTAATTGGTTGGGGCCCTTCATTGTCACCACAAAGTATGGTTCTAGCACTTATCAGATTGTGTCACCAGAGGGAGATCCACTCCTTGATCCTATAAATATTGTACATCTCAAGTGCTTCTATGTGTATAGTCAGAAAATGGAAGCACTTCCATAGGAGACTAGTTTATCCTTTCGAGTGAGTGGTTTGGGGTCATGACAAGAAACTCTGAATGGGTTCCTAATCTTGACATGGCTTCCCCCCTGACCTGCCTTTCTAACCTCCATTTCTTGACCTAAATTTTGCATTCTGGGTCTCTAACCTGTGATCCTGGGATCTGGGGATAGGGTTGACCTCCTAGGATAGGGTTGACTTCAGCCCTGCCCTAGGTCATGGTTGACCTTGGCCCTATCCTAGGATAGGGCTAACCTTGACCCTGTCCCAGGGTCAAAATCTTGGGAACTTTTGGTTTTTGGGATGTCGGTCTCCACAAAAAGTCTATTCCCGCTTCCGGGTTGGTTGTTTCAGGTTCTAAATTGGTTGATTCCTAAATTATATTGAATATAGGTCCTCTCCTAGGGGTAAAGACTTAAATGATTATTTAATTATCCTATGTAGGCCTCCATAGAATATTGTGCCCTAGTTTCATATGAAAGGGAGCTTTCTCCTCTCATTTTCTCTAACCACGGTCAAGCAATTGAAGTCTTCTAATCAAGCATCAAGCATCCTTATGAAGTGAAATCCAAGAAAGTAGTTAAGAAAGATTTAAAGAAAGCATCCATCATTCTCAAGTATCCATTTGCATGAAAGACATCCATTGGAGGCCATTGCAGGATTCAAGCCAAAAAAGTGCCCTTTTGGTGATCTCTCCATCCATCTTCTTCCAAGGCCCTTATCAAGTTCAAGAATCCATTCAAGACTTGGTGTTGGAGATCTACAAGCAAGAGATTGAAGACATCCTCCCATTCTAAATTCCATATTTTGAAGCATACTTATGGATCCACAGATTCAAATCTACCACAAGGACATTACAAGCAAGGTGAATTTGAGTTTTTCTTTGTTATTCTTTATGCAATCTTCAATTACATATATTAAGGTTAATTCCAAAACTAGGGTTTGACCAAGGCAAACCCCTTTCCCCAACAAGAAAACATTTTTCTTGTAGGTATAGGTTCGGGACTGTAGATCTAAGGCCAGATCTGGATACCCTTTTCGGATTTCTTTTAGACTATGTGAACAGGGACACTTTCGGAGCTGAGTAGATTAAGCTGGCAAAAGTGGTACAGGGTCAACCTTTTTCATAATACAACATCAGAATGGAAAAATATTTCTGGGTTTTTTCTGTCTCTTTGTTTTGGTTCGGTATCAACTATCAGCATCTCCAGAAATAGTCTACAAATCTTAGAAAATAGCAATATTTGATCTTCTATTTTGTAAGGTTGGTACTTTCTCCTATTCTTTTCAATTACTGTCATTAATCATATTAATCAATCAAATTATAGAATTTAAGATCCCCTTTCTTGGTCTCTTTCCAAATAGTGGATTCATTTATGTATTTACCCTTTGGGGTTGATCAAAATTGGATCTCCTATTTGTGTATTTGAGGGTGAAAGAGAGGAGCATCTTATCTTCCCTTAATCACAATCACAATTGCAATATACAATCAATCAAATTCAAGTAAGTGTAAATTAGGGTTAAGGAAATCAACACAAATAAAAATTAACAATTCAAACCCCCCCTTAACCCAAAAACTTTTTCATCTTTACATTTTTGTGAACTCGCGATAGACAACTCTTTCTTTTTTGGTGTTAGATTTGCATTGTGTATGTTAGATCTTGCATGTTCTTTCAAATTACATTTCAATTAAATAGATCTAAAATTTTGAATTAGTTCATTTTCATTGTATTGGTGTATGAGCTTTACTACATCTAGTCCTACTTATAGTATCTCGGTTAGAAGAAGCCATAGACTTATGGGTTCCTTTGATCCCGAGTCTTCCACTCCTTTCCTTAGGATCCCAGATGACAACTTGATAACTCATGATTCCAATCCTTCTATGGAACATAACTCTTCTCACTCATCTCATGATGAGGATGATGCTTTAAGAGTTCCTCCTACGCAAGTGCGAAACCTTTCAACCGAACTTGATAAAATGGGTAATTAGCTTATCCAAGAAAACCATAATCAAGATTCTATCCAAGCTATAGAGGCTCTTAAAAAGTTTCTCCGTGATAATGATCAAGGTATTAATTTCTTGTGTAGTATTACTCACCTTGTGAATTTGAATGTTAAACCTTTAGCTCAAGAGGCTCAAGATTTAGGATTCACACCTATTGTCACTAGTGTATGACCTTCTTCTATTTCTCTACCTAGTATCCCTACTTATACTCCTCCTTTACTAACAAATTTTATCCCAAGTGCACCTATTCCTGTGAGTGCTCCACCGGTATCTTTACCTACCTCACAACCTTCATATCATAGTGTGCCCTTTACTTATACTAATCCTCTTTCAACTGTGGTTCCTACTGCTCGACAGGTTGTGTCTTCCATTCCTGCTACTTCTTACACTTTTCCTAGTGTTCCTAATATTTCTATGCCACCTATTTCCTCTAATGATTCCACACTTATTAGTTTGGCTCAAACTGTGTCATCTTTACAACAACAACTTGCCTCTTTAACTCAATCCAAATTTAGCATTCCTACATGTGATATGGGTAGCCCTTTATCCCTAGACATCATTCGTGCTACTGTCCCTCAGCAAGATGATATGCCTCGTCTTGAGACTTACAATGGCAAAGGTGATCCTGTCACCCATGTTAAAATATTTCAAATCCTTTGTAGTGATTATGCTCATGACCATAGGATTTTGGCTAAATTTTTTGCTAGAACCTTTTGAGATAAGGCTTTACAATGGTATTGTTCCTTACCTCCATATTCCATTGATTCTTTTCCCAAACTTGCTAATTCTTTTATTCAACAATTCCAAAATAACATTGGATCACAAGTGTCCTGATCTGATTTAATACATTGTAAACAAAATGTTAAGGAAAATTTGACTAATTTCATTGGTAGATTTAAGCATTTGTATGCTCAGATTTCTTATCCTATTCTTGATATTGATATTCAGCATATGTTTATTTCAAATTTACAAAAGGATATTAGAGATAAGATTTTGCTAACTGAATTTACCTCCTTTCAACAATTATGTGTAGCACTTCACCATTATCAATTACAAGTGAGCCAGTTTGAGAGAAACACTCCAATGGCTCATGTTCTAGTTGATAAGAGTGATAATGCTCCTAATCCCAATAAGTTTCAAAAACCTAACAACTATGTAAAGATTAATACAGACAAATGCGGTTGCTGATCAAGTTGTGGCTACTTCCAATAGTGCTTTTGCATCCACTACTTTCCGTATGAATTGTACATTTACTCCTCTCTCTAAAAATTTGTATTCTATAATGAGTAGGTTGTTAAGTGCTAGTATGATTACTTTACCTCCTATTTGACCTCTCCTTCCTACTATGGTAGCTTCAAAATCCTTTGATTCTACCACTTTTTTCCAATACCATCGCCAGAATGGCCATGACACTGGGAAACGTTATTCTCTAAAGCATAAGATTCAAGATGTAATTGATTCTAAAGCTTTGTCTATTGATACTCTTGATGGTAGTGGAAATAAATCTATTTCTCCTCCTAACCAGAACCTTCAAATCTATACCAATCCTTTACCTACACATGATACTAATACTATAGCTCAACCATCTTCTGTAGACATTGT
>MU226074.1:1978725-1989656 GCA_018584345.1 Thuja plicata
ACAAGATCCTTCACATGTGTACTTTAAGTACACTTTGACCCATCACATCCAAAGTTTCTCACACATGTGTGAGAAAAGTGGGCCTCTTTCATGGCTTATGTGTCCCTCATGTGGCACCTATGTGGATTTCACATGAGCTCCACCTCATCCAAGCCTTCTCTCTCCTCCAAAAAATCTATAAATAGAGTCCATTGTCAAGAGCAAATCATCTCCCTTTTATGTATTGTTATCATGCTAGTTTAGCTCTAGAGTTTCTTAGTGCATTTCATGTTTTATGCTTTAGTTCATTTGAATCTAGATATTACATGTTAGAATTAATGGAATGAACTTAATTTCCTTTCATTAGATCTTGCATATCATTCTTAGCATAGTTGTGCATCATTTTCATACATTTGATGAAGGCTTGAGACAAGTTCCTCATACTTGTTCTTGAGCTCTTCATTACATCCATTAGCTTGCATTTTAAATTTTTCATCCATCAATTAGTGGGATTAAGTACATTGTGTTGGGAGAGCACACCCACAAACCTTCTCTAAGAGAATATAAACAAAGCCTTGGGTGCCCTTGTTTGGCTCATCGGAGGTTATGATGGAAATCTTGTTTTTAGAGTATGTTCTTAGATATGTTAACGTAGTTTATTGATATATTTCTCTAACATTTGCATGTTTGAGCGTGCTCCCAATAGGTAGGTTTCCAGCACATACAAACCTAAGGCTACCCTTCCTGTTGCTAACCGGCTAAGGACTAGGGCATCATCTCTTGCTCAGACAGAAAAATTATATACAAAGAAGAATGCTGGGGAGAGCAGCTCAGGAAAGAGAAAACAAGTGGAAACCAAGGTTGTGCCGAGCCAACTTGCTAAGAAAATACCAAGAAGGAAGTTATACTTGGAATCTAAAGATGATGAGGAGACAGATGCAGATTTACCTTGCAACATACCTACAACATCTTATAAACCAATGACCAATGTTGATGAGGTATGTAAGAACCTAAGAAGTGATTTAGGTTTAGCATGATTCAAATTTATAAAGTATGAAAAAATGAGAGTAGAAAATAAGCATAAGATTTGGGAATCTTTAATTGATATGATGGGAACATTCAAAATGACACCTTTGGAGATAGGAGATAGTGTTCCTAAAAAACTATATGATATTTTAACTCAAAAATGGCAATATGCACTGATGATAAAAAGACAGATTAGAGAAGGAACATTGCCTAAAATCATTCCTGACTTGAGAAAGAAACATATAGCTAAGTTCATTGAGCAATATAAGGGGAAGTTTATTCCTAAATAGAGAGCCTATGCTATTTTGAGGAATGATGTTGAAGTTATAGTACAATAGAGCAACATAATATGGATGGAAATTTTTGGGTTAATTTATAAGAAGGCTGATGATAAAGAAGAAGACAACTCAGAGCTGAAAGAAATGGAGAATGAAACTGCTACAGATCAAGAAGAAACTGAAACTGAAACCCAAAAGGAAATAGGTGATGAGCAAGTTACAGACTTGACAATGGATAGTCCAATTGACACTACACTTGGAGAAGACAACAATGTGGATGCTGAGGATCAGAATGAGCCAGCAAACATAGGTATCCAATCGCCTATTCAGGCAACTAAGGCAGAGATAGAGATAGAAGTAGAAAAGGAGGTAATCAATACAAATCCACCTATTTTAAAGGTTGTCCAAATAGTTTTAGGGAGTGCAGATAAGATGGAAGATATTGTAGATAAGCCTACAGAGCAAGAGGCTATACAAGTGTTGGTTGATCTACCACACTCTGCATCATCTACTCCCACTGCACCTAAAATAGGAAGTGTACCTAATCACTAGGTAATCTTGACTCAATTGAAGGTAGCAATTAAAATTAACACTAAAAAAGGTAAAGATATCACTGTCACTGAGCTGAGTATCATCTCTTTAGAACTCAAAAGGAAGAAGTCACATAAGAGGAAGTCACCTAGTCCAAGTGTCACTTTGCATGAAGTGATTGTGATTCCTAAATGGGATATAGACAACTTGACATATGAGTAGATTTAGACATTGCAAGACCTTTTGAAGAGGAAGAAGAAACAAGAAGAACTGGAGAGGGAACACCAACAAAAGCAAGTTCTACATGAGATAAAGGATATTTTTGTTAATGCTTTTGATATTACAGATGTAAATGAAAAAACGATAATACTGGAATAGTTAGTCCATATTGTGCAGAAAGTTAATGATGAAAATGTTGAGGCAAATGATAAATTGCTACAGTATTCTGAGAGAAGATTTGAGAATAGAGTTTTGGAGAAGATATCAGCAGAGATTGCTATCAAACAGGTTGAACTTTCTTCTCTTATTAGTATTCTTGAAGAAGTTGCAAATAATGTCTATTCCTTGTATATAAATATATGTGACACTAATACATTTGGTAACAAATTGCAACGGCAGTGCCGTTGCAATTTTTCCGTCACAACCTTGTCGTTGTCGCAATTGCGACGATACACTGTCGCAATTGCAATGACGACAAGGTTGTGACAGAAAAACTGCAACGGCACTACCGTTGCAATTTGGTACCAAATGTATTAGTGTGATGTAGAATTCTTTACCAAGGATAACCAACAGCTTATTGAACAATTGCAACTACCTTTGAAGTCAACAAGGAGTACATTGAGTATGGATGCTAGTTCTAGCTCCTTACATTTTGACAAGTTGAATCATTCACTGAGAAGATTAGTTGAGCTTATGGCTGAAGATGGTAGAATAAGAGAAAAGTTAATAACTATTCAGACTTCCTTAATACCTCATCTGGAGGTTATACAAAATGAAATTACAACTGCAAATGAACTGGTCAAGAAGGATTCTCTACTCTCTAGAATAGATAGTTTGGTAAGTCTAGCTGCCGAGCTAGAAATTAAGATACCAAGTCATGAAGTTTGCTAAAGATAGTTGGGATACAATGTTTGCACTAACACTATAGATTCATAAGTCATTTTTGGATAAGTATAACTTGAACCCTACAGCTATCAGTGACAAAAACAAGGGGGAATCAGATAAGGAAACAAATAAAGATGTGCAGAATCAGACATAATATTTTGTATGGCATGTATACTATGTAAGTATGGAGTATAATCTTAGGGGGAGTACATTGTGTACTTGGGAAAATTTTTTGAATGTAAGGAAATGATAAGTGTGTATTTGCCACTAATATCAAAGGGGGAGATTGTTGATCTCTAAGTTTTGTTGATCATAAGTGTCCCACACTTAGTCATTTATCCAGGTAGGTTAGCTGGTCATCACTATGGCCAAGCTATCTAGTATAGGTCGAGCAATCCAGCATAGTCATTACCGAGTAGATAGTGATTGGTGAGTGACTCGAAAATCAAGCAAAAGTTTATCATGTTCATGCTGAGCACCAGAGTTTCAATGTGTTGAGAAAGATAGTTTTTGACATACATGTTTGGAATGGCACAAACTTGAAGGTAAACCATTTTGGGTCAACTTGTTCATACATTTAATGATTTCAACGGAGTTAATTACGCATTAATTATTTTATCCCAATGTGTGGCATAGAGCCAATCAAAAAATTGGAATGCCTAAGCGGCATAAGCTTTTGATCTTGATCGTTGATCTAGATCTAATCGCCAGATTCCTGAAGTATATTAAGATTGCTTCTTAAAACCCTAAAAGAGTAGATGTGAGAGAAGGTGTATGCGTATAGAGGTATGTAATAAGGGTTATTTTGATAAAAGAAGCATAGATCTAGCAGAGTGAAAGAGCAGTGAACAACAGAGAAAAGACATATCAGATTATTAGATCAGAGAAGGTATTGGAAAGAGGAGATTTGTTATCAGCATCAGATTGCATAATGAAGGATCAGTTCTTCAGACATTCTAACCAGTGTATCAGGTGAAATTTCTTAATAGAGTGGTTCTAACAGAACTTTCTAAATCTCTTAGCCGAGTGCTTACTTTTTTGTAAGTTTAAATCCTTTTGCAAGGTAGATTGTAATAATCTAAAGCTCTTAACCAGGCATACCTTTAACCAGGTAGATTGCATATTGTAATCAAAATTGGTAGCCCTAACAGACACACTTTATTGTTGTAGTAGTGAAGATCTTTGTGGGTGTCATCCCCACCCCAGTTTTACCTTATTGGGTTTTTGGGTTACCAAAATCTATTGTCTTGAGTTATTTATTTACTGTCATGAATGCTACTAGTTGATAGTTCAATTACATTTAGGCATGGTCTTGGATCAGTTTGTTTTAAATGATAAAATTTTAAGATCTAATTCACCCCCCTTCTCAGTATCTTGCTTTCCCATATTGTATTTCCAACATTTTTATTATATTTTGAGTTAATATAATTTATATTGATATTATAAAGTTTCACTTTTTGTAATAGATTGATATAATAATTTGAAAATTGTAATGAATTCATATGTAGAAATCATCATCATGCCAAGGAAATGAGAAAAGACTCTAACACCTCAAGAACATGAAAGAGACAAAGAGAAGAAAAGGGAAAGAATGAGACAACTTAGTGAACATAAAAAATTACATACCATAGAAGAAGATTTTCCTTTAGATGAGGAACATGAAATATCAATAGAAAGTAAGAGAGAATTGGAATTGGAAAAAAAAGGCAATGGATGAGAAACTTGCGTGCAACAAGACAATTGAATTATGAAGATGTGGGTACATCATCTATGAGTTCCCAAGTTGAAGAGACACCACAATGCAATGTTGGAGACACACCCTTGTATCATCTTGAAGGCACACCATTGTATCACGTTGAAGGCACACCATTATCTACATCTGAAGGTGTAGGCACAACATCGTGTCATTTTGAAGGCACACCATTAACATCTCAAGTTGGTGAGGATCCATCTTTCACATATCAATTTGAAGGCACATCATCTTCGGTTGAAGGTATACAATTGACACATAATGTTGTTGATGTTCGTAATGTCGAGGCCACTCAACAATTGAAAACACCTCCTAGAATTATTTATAGAAAGAAAAAATATTTGATTGATATTGATACTAACATTTTGCAACAAATGCTTGACAAGATTCCCAAGCGTACTTGTCAAAGATATGCTATCCATATTTGGAGATTATTTTTCTAGAATTTAAATATGATAGGAAGATGTAAAATATTTGTTTAAGTGATGAGAAATCTAAAATTTAGGCCCATCATCAATATTCTTGGGCTAAGAACGATGGATGAGTCAAGTGAAAAATCTATTGTAAAGAATCTAATGACTGCATATGAGAGTGTGGGTTCTACATCATGCATAAAATATAGTAATGTCACACAATGTGTACTTACATCAACAATAGTAAGCACTCAAATGAAGAAATCTTGACTCATTATAAAGACAAGAAAAGAATTTAAAATAATTAGAAAGTCTCTAATGAGAGTTGTGGGAAGGCATCAAAGAGTGGAAGATCCAAATAACAATGAGTTATGGGCATTTTCTGGTAGACTACCGTGGAAGGATAAATCAATTGTTGAAGCTTTAAAATATGTGATTGAAGGCTTTTGGAAGAATAACACATGAGTATCTCCCAAACAACGAGATGTTGTAAGAAGGTGGATTGGTAGTTGAATGCACATTCCACATTGGAAATATTTTTTGGATTCAAATCAGACATGATTCTTTGCAAAATTTATGCATATGTATCCTCAATTTAAAATTAGTCAAAGATAATTTGAAATGGATAAGCCTTTTTATGTGAAGATAAATCACACACACACAACTTATTTTTGTAGGGTACATATCAAATTTTCTAACCATTTTGATGTTTATAAGCCTATATGTGTAGATTTGCATTCTAACAATGTTTTGCAGGATTGTAACATAAATGACCCACCTACATCTTCAAGGGAATTAATTACTACAATTATATGTGAAAGATAAGATGGTCAATAATTTTACAATCTCACATGCTTGAATGGTACATGAATAGATTGTGGTGGTTTGCAACATTTTCCAATTTGTCAACATATGGAGAGTACACATGCAATTGGGAATGAAAAAGTGGATTATAGAAAATATATAAGAAAATCACATATGCTCTAAAAGATGGAAAGGAGACTAAAAGATGTGATTTAGTAATTGAAAAGATTCCAATGTATCATTTCATGAGTATTTTTTGTGACAAGATTGTGTATGAGTATTGAAGGCATACACATAGAGCTCGATGGTTGGATATGCAATTCAAGTTGTGAAAGAACACATTCCCACTTGATACCATTGTTTCAATTGTTGAGTTCACAGAGAAGTACATTCTACAACCATAAAATGAGGTGCAGGATGTATCATCCAGTGGTGCAATGCTACAATGGGTCCAGGTAATGAAGGTGAGTCTATGGTTCCTAGATTTGTTTGGTTGATGGATGAAACTAACATTGCACCATATGAGGATTATTGTACATTAACAAGATCAAGTGAGATACACTCTTTTAGAAGCTCTAATGCAAGTTCATGTACCATCCACACACGACATATGACATGTTTTTGTTCATCATGTAGGATTTGAGAGATACAAATCCACAGAACTCAAATACCTGCATGCAAATAACCTGTTACAGGAGAGAAGCTGAAAGTAGGAAAAAGAAGAACTCAGAAAGTACTTAAAATGTGAGAGAAAATTTATATTCTGAATTCATAAACAATAATTACAAGTTTGACCTTAAAAAGGTGAATGAAACCCTAGAGGAGATAAAAGATAGGTTGCACATTAATAATTAATAAAAGAATTAATTATTAATGCACCTAAGAGAAAGCTTAAGAACTAAAGAGTAATAAAACAACTTAACTAATTAAATCAACATTATTTAATTAATAAGTGATTACTCTAACATCCCCCCTTAAGCTAAGTGCATGGGGTAAGCTAACCTAGAACAGCTAAGAAAGAAGAAAAGTGGGTCCCAGCAAGAAGGCCTGATTAGGTACCTAATACAAGAAAATATCTGTAAACTGAAGACAAAGGAGAAAACCTAGTGGGAAAAACCCCTCTCTAAAAAGAGATAGAAAAGAGCAGAAAAGAAATGGCTCAAGAGACTCTCTCAAAATCATAAGTACAACCAGCCCCCCCAGAATGAAGAAAATCCTATCACAATGGTAGATGCTTGATGTAGAATTCAAAAGGAGATCCTGAAGTGGTAAATGATATTCCTCCCCTTGGGAAGAAACATATCCAAAGGATGATGTCAAATAAACCCTGTGAAGAGTGATGAACCAATCTATCTCAAGATGTGTGCCATGATTGGATGCTAAAGAATCTCTCTGTCTGAGCTTAAACAATGATGTTGAATCCAAACTAATGTGGAGAATCCTAAAATGCAACCGCTGAATGTAATGATAATGGTGGGCAAACAGTGATAACTTGACTGTCAAGGTAGAGGAGATGAATGTCCTCAAAATAATCCTCCAAATCTGCAATATAAGGCTCAACAAACAAGAATGATATGTCTGCAAGATAAAAGTCCAAATTAGCTATGATTTAAAGGTGAATGATGCTTTGTTGCACTAAATCTGGAACAATAGGAGATGTTGATGAAGTCTCAGTCTGAAGAGTAGGAACTATGAGACAAGCCTCTAATCTATTGAAAGATGTAAGGGTGTCTAAATACTCAAGCTCTTCTAAAGTATCATGATCAAAGGGTCTACTCTCTCTCTAAGAAATGGGTAAGAGACAATTTGAAGTAGGATCCTTTGGGATTAGAGAGAGATTAGGGTCTCCATAGATCTCCCAAAGACGTGTCTAAAGTGTGTGAGGACAATCACTATCCGATATAGCTAACATAATGTCATGATCAACACTAGATAATATAAGTCCTACTATGTGATCTCTAATAATATCCCATGTTAATTTTACCTCTTAAGTGGTTGGTTTAGGTATGAGATCACACAAATAAGGAAAAAAATTAAGCCACCTACAATGTTTAAGTATACCCTTTGCCCATGACTCATAATTACTCTGTTCCAAAATAAAAACTGAAAGGTGAGGAGAAAAACCCATGATAACTCTTTTAAATGAAAAAAATTGAGAAACCTCACCTTACTGCATTTAGATAAAAAATAGAAGCCACAAATTTGATGTTGAAAAAAGGTACCCAAACAGCCTAATTTTCAACTCAAACCAACTCGAGGAGAACTGGCTCAGAAAGAGCTTTCCAACAGTATATGGCACTTTGAATTTTGACCCCATATGCTCAAGATATGGCCAAAAGACCAACATGACCTCTAAAAATAAGCTCTCTGGAAAAAACCAATCACTGCAAAACAATTAACGTTTAAATGACTGTCACTAGGCACAACAAAAAATTTGATGGTTGTATGACCATCACTAGGTCAATACTAACATCATTGCCAGGAAAAAAATCTGGTGGCTAGAATAATGATGACCGTGCTGAAAAATGATGATGTCACTTGTCAAAGAGTGATGTCAGCAATAGAAACCGTAGGCTCGCGGCACTCTGGTGGTGGAGGTGGTGGAGGTAGCACTACGGTTGGTGGAGGTGGATCCCTAGTGGCGTAGGGGTGATGACTGGGTTGTGATACAGCTGTGGTGGCTCCTGGGGTGGCAGCCGGTGGTGCACTAGTGGAGGGCGGGCATGGGTAGCACGCTGGTTGTGCGAGAGCAGTGTGTTCTACTAGCATCTAAAAAATAATAAACAAGAGTTTTTTGTTTTTTTTTTTGTCAAAATTTATGTCGTACCACTTAGGAGAGAGAAATTGTTTTATCCAGAGGTCACTGTGACAAAAAATGACAAAATTTATATGAAAACATGGTTTCCTAGGCATTCTGAGAGTGATGGTGAGGTCTATTTACACTTAAAAAGAACCAAAAAAATTCATCCCTTTAAGATTGAAGAAGAAACCCCCAAAAAGTTGAGATTATTGCCTTCGAATCGTTGCTTCAGAAACACCAGACCAGGCAACAACAATACGGCTCTAGGGTATATGCACCAAGATGGGGGACCAAAAAGGTGCCAAATACCTTTTTGGTCCCCATATGCACATAGGGCACATGCCCTATGGATTGGATTACCCAAGCCATAGGGTGCACACCCTATAGCCCATGCCGCCCTATGGTTTGGGAAATTTAAACCATAGGGCATGCGCCCTAATTTGTTTTATATAAAGTTTGGACAGAAACTTTTGTGGCTTATTTTCTTTGCCCAAACTCGCGGCTTGATGTTTTTCTCTTCATAACAGCGTGTATGTGATTCATTATGGGGTTTGATCCATCAAAATAAAGCAAAAAATGGCTCTACGATGTTATCAAGGTCAAACCAGAAGAAGAGGTAAGTGATTCTACAATCATGTATGTTATTTGTATTGAAATTTAGGTTTAATTTTTAGTTTTTAATCAAATTTGATTGTCAAAGTTTATTGTCTTAAATTTTATGTTTAATTAGACTTTTAAAATATATTTTCTTTTAATTTGCAGGAAGGAATGATCTCCCCATAGAAAATCCTCAACCAAACCCTCCATCTTCTCCTCATGAACAAATTGATGCTGAAAATAACCAAGAAAATGAACCCCAACCGCCCTCACCAATCGAGAAACCTCCTCTTGGAACACATGAAAACTTGATAAACCAAATAGAAAGAGGAAAAATAGAAATAAAATCTTTAATTAGGAGGTTAAAAGATTCTATTGGTGCAAATCCTAGAAGGGAAACACTTTCAAAATCATTAGAATTAATCTTGGCCCATGTATGTTCAATTAGTGGGAAACTAAATTTATGGCATGACAAAAGAGAAGAACAAAAACAATATTATGCAAATAAATTGTCATATGAGGACATAGAAAAAAAAGAAATCACAAAAGTCAACATTTGCAAACTCTTTAAAAATCTAGGGGAAATTGAAACTCTTAAACCTACAACAAGGAGGATCCCAATTCATTGGTTCTTGAATGAAGATATAAAAACAAAATTTTGAGATGGATGGTGGATGGTCTCTGATTCACCTCCTTGTAACAATCATGAGGTTCCTATCTATTTCCTAAGGAAACTCTATTGTGAGTTTGTCCTGAAGGAAGTGCCAAATTATTTTGACTTTCTAGAGTCTCAGGGTAGAGGCGGGGGGTCATCATTTGATAGACCTATGGCACGTCATGACCCTAATGTACCTAGGTTGCCAAGTGGCAAGCCACAGGTGGATCATGTTAGTATTCCTTCCAATGTGAAGGAACACGTAGAGGTGGACAGAATAGGCATGATTAGTGCTCTGACACAGACTCTCATTCAGTGTGCCACTCCTCTAGTCAAGGGTGACCATGGTAAGTCTGTGAGGGGTCATTTTTGTCATTCTTCTAGGTCCCTATGCACATTTGGTACTGCTAAGAGAGAGGAAGTGTAATGTCCCCGCCAGGGAACCCATAAGGAATCATGTCTTATGACCAAAATTGCAACTCATTTTTTTTTTAACATTACAACATTACTACTCCACATTTACATTCCTTAAGGTTCCCTTAATGTATTTCATTTACTAACATATTTACATTACTTATCCAAAATGAATTTCATTTCCTTACTTTACTTTCACATTTAGAACTTAAGATATAGGGTAAGAAAATAACATTTCATTTACAATTATAGTCCTTACTTTATATACTAATTCCATTTCTCCTTCCTACACATTGAATAACTATTCATTACAAATCACATTTCAACTTTAGCATAATAAACATTTTTCTTTCATTGCAATAATAAGAGATAGAAAAGATCATTCAACATTACATTGTATATTCCCAACTTTGTTCTTTCAAATAATAACCCTAGAAATCAAGTCTAGAACTATCCCTCCCAATTACATTGCTCTTCTTTTTCAATTACATCTTTCTGATAATAGATCCCATAATAACAAGTACATAACTGGCCCAAAGGCACTACAACATATATTTTCATCTTTCCTTTCAAAATTACA
>MU226074.1:1992352-2007378 GCA_018584345.1 Thuja plicata
CCCCTCCTCATCCTACACTCACATCAACCAGTGAACATCAAACCATAATAGGGTCAGTAGGGTTAAATCATAATATAAACATCATAACACAAATCAATGTAAAACATTTTACTGATAGCTCATTTCTAGCCATTCATCATTAAATCATAACTCATTTAATATGTCTAAATAACTGCAATAACCAATTATATATGCTCAAATATCTCATAAAATGCTAACTAAATAATAATCATAGTCCATCATAAAACCCAAAGTGTCAAAGCAATAGTATTGTCTGTCTAACATAGGAAGATTCTAGGGTGGGCATTACAGGAAGAGGATGATGAACTGATGACTAATGATTTTCTCAATGCAACATTTGGCATTGTTACATAGGTAAATATTTGCAAGTTCATTAAATTTATTTGATCATATTTAATTTTTAAATGAATGAATTTAATTAAATTAGTATCTATTATTTATGATGAAAATTCAGGGAAAGAGTGTCAATTGCAGTGGAAATGATCACCCAGACCCTTTATACACTACCACGTCAAATCTACAAGTATGTATCAAATAATTTTTTTTTAAAGTATACATTTGATTATTCTATAATTATATGGATGCTTGTCTCATAACTTATTGTGCATATATATTAGTTCACTACTGGACCATCGACATTGACTTTAGACAACGAAGGGCCTCGTTCACATTTTTTTGAGGTATGTTTATTTGCATGTTAATTTGATTTACTTGATTATATTTAATTAATAAATGAATAACTAAATTAGTAGACAAATTATGATCAAAATCTGGAGTCAAAGTTGTCATGACAATGATCCCATTCCTTCACTTGGCTTTGTGAGGACATCATTTAGTCCACAGGTATATATGTAATAATTAATTATAATTAACAAGTTAGTTGTTTTTTTCTTATATTAATGGTTGTCTTATAAATTACCATACATGTACACTAGTTTGATGCTGGAGCTACGACATCGACACCGCACACTGAAGGATGCGGTAGCACCTTCACAGAGGTATCATTTATTAATTAGCGGGGTTGTAAAATATTATAGGTATTCTTGATAACTACATAATACTCTTGTTGTTTCATTTTCAGTTAATGACAACATAGACTCCTCCTTTTGTTCGTGATAGTTTGAATCATGGCATAGCTACAGCTACAGCTAGTTCTAACACATTGATCGAGGTATGAAAGAGATTAGTTAATTAGAATTATTATTTTAACATTTTGTATTGAAATTTTTAATAATATTCATGTATGTATTTTAAATATTATTTTGATCATTGTTGTAGGGACTCATTACTCCAGATCATTAGCGTGCCCCTTCGGTAGATGTACATAGTGACTATTTGTTAGCGGTAAGAAAATACTATATTTTATGTCATCCTATAATTAAATTCCTATGTATATTAGTTATTGATGTTTATACTTGTTATTTATCAGCTTGAGCTGCAGAAGAGTCTAGACAGGAGGACTAGTGAGTGCACTCAGAAGAGTACTACATCTCCATCAACGCAACAATCAAAGATAGCCTAGGATTTATTTTTTTCCCCTTCTGGGAAATGACTAGATTAGGGATAATCATTGTATGCCAATATGGCATTACTGGACATATTTTTTTTATATTGTATAAGTGACATGTTCTATATCCATTTGGCTTTCACGATGACAATTTATCTTTATCAGACATATTTGATCTATGACATTATTGGACATATATATTTGTCTTCATGCTCTACGAATATATCATGTATACTAATGTAGACTACTTTATGTTTATGTGGACGTCTTATGCTTTGTAAATTGCTTGTCTTATATTTATGTTTGCACTTGTATCTATGTATATTGTTACTGAATGATTCATACTTAATGAGAATATGCATGTGTCATTTCATAAACCTAGACTTGTAATTTTCATTCCAACACCTTAATGAAATGATAATAGTTCATTTAAGATAAAAAAATATCAATCCTACCCAAATTTAGTCCTATTGGAGCATTTTGACCACTTGGACCTATTTAGGGCACTACAAGAATGTTAAGGGATGCACCAATACATTATGGTCATGAATGTTTGAATGATTTGTGAAGCATAAAAAGGTTATTCCTAGCATTTCCATGTTAAATTGAAGGTGTTAGCAAAGACGGTTTGATATCAGGACAAGCAGTTTTCTAAATATGCAATGTTTCAGCTTTCAACTGTGCAACATTGCAAGTTTTTGCATCAACTAAGTTTGGCTCGGAAAATGAAAACAGAAGTAGATCTCAAAAATATGAGATAGGTTATTATAGGCCTCTATGACACAGTCATGTAGCACTTGATAGCTTGTTGATACCCCTCAAGAGCTCTGATAAATAGACTCCTAAATATCATAAATTTTGTTGCCTGGTGCACCTTGAGGGACACTTGGCTACATAGCGGTCGAAAATGTTCAAGCCTCTTCACCTCCATGATAGGTTCATTCCTAGCATTCACCCAACATTCTAGAGCTGTTGGTGGAGACAGTTTGATGCTACGACGAGCGGTTTTAAAGATATGTAATATGTCAGCATTCAACTATGCAACATTGTAACTTTTGGCATCAATCAAGATTGGGTTGAAAAATAAAAATGGAAGTGAATATCCAAAAACTAAGATAATTTATTGTAGGCCTGTATAACAGAGTCTTGTAGCACTTGACAGCTCTTTGATATCTCTCGGGAGCTTTGAGAAATAGACTCCTGAATATCGATATTTTTGTTGCTTGGTACACCTTGAGGGACACTTGGCTCCATAGCGGTCGACAATGTTCAAGCCTCTTTACCTCTATGGTAGGGTAGTTCCTATCATTCACTCAACATTTTGAAGTTGTTGGCGGAGACAGTTTGATGTCACAATGAGCGGTTTTCAAGATATGCAATGTGTCAGCATTCAACTGCGCAACATTGCAAGTTTTGGCATCAACTGAGATTGAGTCATAAAATGAAAATGGAAGATAATATCCAAAAACAAAGATAGGTTATCGGAGGCCTCTGTGACATGGTATTTTAGCACTTGATGGATCATTGATACCCCTTGGGAGCTCCGAGAAACAGACTCCTGAATATCAACAATTTTGTTGCGTAGTTCACCTTGAGGGACACTTGGCTCCATAGAATTTAGCAATGTTCGATCCTCTTCACCTCCATGAAAGGGTCATTCCTAGAATTCACCAGACATTATAGAGCTATAGGTGGAGACAGTTTGATGCCACGATGAGCGATTTTCAAGATATGCAATGTTTCAACTTTCAACTGCGCAACATTGCAAGTTTTTGCATCAACCAAGATTGGGTCAAAAAATAAAAATGGAAGTGAATCTCCAAAATATGAGATAGGTTATTGTAGGCCTCCATGACATGGTCCTTTAGCACCTAATGGATTATTGATACCCCTCAGGAACTCTGAGAAATGGACTCCTTAATATTGGCAATTTTGTTGCCTGATGGACCTTGAGGGACACTTGGCTCCATAGTGGTCGGCAACGTTCGAGCCTCTTCACCTCCATGATAGGGTTGTTCCTAGAATTCACCCAGAATTCTAGAGCTATTGGCAGAGACAGTTTGATACCATGACTAGCAGTTTCCAAGATATGCAATGTTTCAGCTTTCAACTGCGCAACATTGCAAGTTTTTACATCAACCGAGATTGGGTCAGAAAATAAAAATGAAAGTGAATCTCCAAAATACAAGATAGGTTATTGGAGGCCTATATGACACAGTCTTGTAGTACTTGATGGATTTTTGATACCCCTCGGGAGCTCCAAGAAATGGAATCCTGAATATCGGCAATTTTATTGCCTTGTGCACCTTGAGGGACACTTGGCTCCATAGCGGTCGGCAACGTTTGAACCTCTTCACCTCCATGATAGGTTCATTCCTAGAATTCACCCAGAATTTTAGAGCTATTGTAAAAAATAGTTTGATGCCATGATGAGTGGTTTTCAAAATATGAAATGTGTTAGCTTTCAACTGCGTAACATTGCAAGTTTTGGCATCAACCAAGATTAGGTCAGAAAATGAAAATGGAAGCGAATATCCAAAATATAAGATAGATTATTATAGGCCTCCATGACATAGTCTTGTAGCACTTAATAGATCATCGATAACCCTCAGGAGCTCTGAGAAATAAACTCCTGAATATTGGCAATTTTGTTGCCTGGTGCACCTTGAGGGACACTTGGCTCCATAGCGGTCGACAATGTTCGAGCCTCTTCACCTCCATGAAAGGGTCATTTCTAGAATTCACCTAGCATTCTAGAGCTGTTGGTGGAGATGGTTTGATGCCACAACAAGTAGTTTTCAAGATATTTAATGTGTCAGCATTCAACTACGCAACATTTTAAGTTTTGGCATCAACCGAGATTGGGTCGGCAAATGAAAATGGAAGTGAATCTCCAAAAACTAAGATATTTTATCAGAGGCCTTTGTGACACAGTCTTGTAGAACCTAACAGATTGTTGTTACCCCTCGTGAGCTCCAAGAAATAGACTCCTGAATATCAGCAATTTTGTTGCCTGGTGCACCTTGAGGGACACTTGGCTCCATAGTAGTCGGCAATGTTTGGACCTCTTCACCTCCTCGACAGGGTCATTCCTAACATTCACCTAGAATTCCAAAATTGGTGGTAGAGGTGGTTCAATGCCACAACAAGTGGTTTTCAAGATATGCAATGTGTCAGCTTTTAACTGCGTAACATTGCAAGTTTTGGCATCAACCGAGATTGGGTCGGCAAATGAGAATAAAAGTGAATCTCTAAAAATCAAGATAGGTTATTGTAGGCCTCTATGACATGGTCCTATAGAAATTAAGGGATCATCGATACCCCTCGAGATCTCCAAGAAACAAACTCCTGAATATCAGCATTTTTTTTGCCTGGTGCACCTTAAGAGACACTTGGCTCCATAGTAGTCGACAATGTTCAAGCCTCTTTGCCTCCATGATAGGGTCATTCCTAGAATTCACCCGGTATTCTAGAGCTATTGACAGAGACCATTCAATGCCATTAAAAGTGCATTTCAATATTTTTAAATGATTTAAATGTGCAGTTTGATAGTTTAAATAGTTTTTTTGCAAATACATATATACAAAGAATGTGCTAGCATGAAACATGACAATAAGCTTAACATATATTTCTAGAATTTGCAGGGTAAACATATTTTTTTTAATTAATGATGAAAAATATATTTACAACTCAGATCATCAGGAGCACCAAGAGGAAAGAGCCGAGAAGAGAAAACCTCTGGTATTTCCCCAAAAAATAGAAGAGAAAATTTGTTATTAAATCTTAAAAACTTCCTATTATACATATGGGGTAATGCATGAGAAATTTACAGTCCACCCAATGTGGATTCAAGGGAATTAACTCGTTTACAAATATACATGTTATATGCACATGCATTCAACTATATTTGATATTAAAATTTTTTGGATTCACTTTTAGTCCAATGAACCAGCTGGATCTTCCCTACCCTTTATTGTCTCAAGTATTGCCTCATGGTCTGACTTGCGAACCTTCCAAAGATTTTTATTGTGTGGTTTTCCTCCATATTTGGTCAAATGGAAATTTGATGCAATGAAAAGGTTGGAATAATGAAGAATCTTCTTGTGTGTCTCCCAATCCTTGAACAACCACAACCTAGGGTTCTTCATACAATACCGTCTAAGCCATGTACCAGTTATAACCATTGTTCTCATAGGGTATTCTAATCCTTCATCATCTGTAATCGAGAGATCCAATTTATTTTTGGCCTCAACACAATGACACAAATAATAATTTGTCCCTTCGTCATTGTCTTTAGGTGCAATAACAAAAAAAACATGGTCTACAATGATAGAAGCATAACAAGGAGATTCATTTAATGAATACTTACAACAAAGTACTAAATTTGAGACTATTTGTGAGTTCAGAATTTACCTAGTTGCACTAGATTAGACAAATGGTCAAATTCAATGCATGATTCCATTTGTGTCAGTTGCAATGCTACTGGGGGACGATAGGAGTCAAGTGGGCTCAAAATTTGTGTAGACCATTCGTGGACCCATTCCTTTGACTCACACCCATCCCAATCTTCATCTATGCATGATGAACAAAAGCATGCCATATCTCATGTGTGGATGATACATGAACTTGCGTTAGATCTTCTAAAAGAGTGTATCTCACTTGATCTTGTTAATGTACAACAATCCTCATATGGTGCAATGTTAGGTTCATCCATCAAACAAAAAAATATATGAAACGTAGACTCACCTTCATTACCTAGACCCATTGTAGCATTACACCACTAGATGATACATCTCACATCTGACAATGTTGCTTGTTCTTTATACTTTAATTCTTCATGTGCTAAGGCCCTTTTTATACATGCACCTGCACCATCATGCTCTCCCTTTCCATGACCATCCTCTGTAAAATTCCACATATATTGAATACCAGCATTCGTATGCATCCTTCTTAACCAATAAAACATCCAAGAATTCTTGAATTGTAATGCACAATTGTCTAACCATATGATGTGTCGACGATATGATATGCTCCTATTCCTCAAATCACCATAAAATAGATGAAAGCAACCGTGTACAAAATTTGTAGAATGTTAATGATCATCGTTGATGTAAAAATGATACTCCCTCAATATCTTCCTGTTCTCCTCTATATTTTTAGGTGAATGCACAAATTCTATATGAACAAATATAGCAACTTTTTGAGAGCTATAATACTTTGTTTGCACCTCATATTCGTGGTTGTAGAGTGTGGTTCTTTGTGAAGTTGACAACTGAAATAATGGTATCAACTGCGAATGTGTCCTTGCACAACTTGAATTTCATATCCAACCATCGAGCTCTATGTGTAGGCCTTGCATACTCATACACAATCTTTTCACAAAAAAAACTCATGAACTGATACACTGGAATCTTTTCAATTACTAAATCACATCTTTTAACCTCCTTTCCATCTTTTAGAGCATATGCGACTATCTTATATTTTCCAAAATCTACTTTTTCATTCCCAATTGCATGTGTACTCTCCATATGTTTTTTATTAAGGTAACAACAGGTTTTGAAGGGGCCCCAAAACCCTTTACATAGCACAAAAAGATAGACAAAAAAGGACCAAGGTAACAATGAACTCTCACATATGATAGAAGACCAAAAGAGGGCTAAACCCCATATTTAACAAAAAATTACATTACAAAACATCAAAACAGCTAACTATAAAAAGCTTCCAATAGACAGATAGCAAAAAACTTCCATATGTTGACAAATTGGCAAATGTTGCAAACCACCACAATCTATGCATGTACCATTCAATCATGCTAGCTTGTAAACTTTTTGACCATCTTCTCTTTGACATAAAATTGTATTAATTAATTCCCTTGAAGATGTAGGTGGGTCATTTATGTTACAATCCTGTAAAACATTGTTAGAATGAAAATCTACATATATATGCTTATAAACATCAAAATGGTTAGAAAATACATTATGTACCCTACAAAAACAAGTTGTGTGTGTCTGATTTATCTTCACATAAAAAGGTTTAGCCATTTCAAAATATCTTTAACAAATTTTAAATTGATAATTGTGTCTGAGTTGAATCCAAAAAATGTTTCGGATGTGGAATGCGAATTTGACTACCAATCCTCCTTCTTACAACATCTCTTTGATTGGGAGATACTCATGTGTTATTTTTCCAAAATTCTTCAAGGATGGATTTTAAAGCTTCAACAATTGATTTATCCTTCCATGGTAGTCTACTAGAAAATGCCCATAACTCATTGTTATTTGGATCTTCCACTCTTTGACGCCTTCCCACAACTCTCATTAGAGACTTTCTACTTATTTTCAATGCTTTGCTTGTCTTTCTAATGAGTCAAGAATTCTTCATTTGAGTTCTTACTATTGTTGATGTAAGTACACTTCGTGTGACATTACTATCTTTTGTGGGTGATGTAGAACCTACACTCTCATATGTAGTCATTAGATTCTTTACAATAGATTTTTCACTTGATTCATCCATCATTCTTAGCCCAAGGATCTTCATGATGGGTCTAAATTTTAGATTTCTCATCATTTGAACAAATAGTTGACATCTTCCTGTCATATTTAAATTCTCAAAAAATAATCTCCAAATATAGATAGCATATCTTTGACAAGTGCGCCTGGGAATCTTGTCAGGCATTTGTTGCAAAATGTTAGTATCAATATCAATCAAATATTTTGTCTTTCTGTAAATTATTCTAGGACGTGTTTTCAACTGTTGAGTAGCCTCAACATTACAAACATAAACAACATTATGTATCAATTGTGTACCTTCAACCGAAGTTGATGTGCCTTCAAATTGAGATGTGAAAGATGGATGCTCACCAACTTGAGATGTTAATGGTGTGCCTTCAACATGAAATGATGTTGTGCCTACACCTTTGGATATATATAATGGTTCCTTCAACATGACATGATGTTGTGCCTACACCTTCGGATGTAGATAATGGTGTGCCTTGAATATGATACAATGGTGTGCCTTCAAGATGATACAAGGGTGCGTCTCCAACATTGGATGGTGGTGTCTCTTCAACTTGGGAACTCATAGATGATGTTCCCACATCTTCATAATTCAATTGTCTTGTTGCACGCAAGTTTCTCCTCCATTGCCTTTTTGTTTCCAATTCCAATTCTCTCTTACTTTCTGTTGATGTTTCATGTTCCTCATCCAAACGCAAATCTTTTTCTATGGTATGAAATTTTTTGTGTTCACGAAGTTTTCTCATTCTTTCCCTTTTCTTCTCTTTGTCTCTTTCATGTTCTTCTAGTGTTAGAGTCTTTGCTTGTTTCCTTGGCATGATGATGATTTCTACATATGAATTCATTACGATTTTGAAATTATTATATGAATCTATTACAAGAAGTAAGACTTTATCATATCAATCTAAATTATATTAACTCAAAATATAATAGAAATATTTTACAATATGTTAAATTATTTCTTCAACAAATCCATATCATAGCAATGCATGTAAAAAAGACTCTTTATTCATAGTTCACATGTAAAAAATAAAAAACTTACCTCAATGGATCAATTTTGGTGAAGATTGATTGAATTTTTCTCTTTGATGTGGACTTCTGAACAAAAATGTGTTGCAAATTGATAGAATATACTTCTTTGTGATTTTCAACACCATGAAAATAAAATATTTGTCGAGCAGACTATAAAAAAAAGACAGCAACAGTTAAAAGTGGGCCTCTTTCATGATTTTCTTAACTTTATTACCATTTTTTTCTTTAGGATTGGGATAGGGTACAAAGACGAAGAACTGATCCCACTCATGAAAGAGGGAAAATTTCTATTTCTTCTTCAGATTCTTCATTTTCCTCATAAACAATTGGTCCATATTGAATGAGTGGGATCAGAAAACTAATGGGACAAAACATGGGCATGTTTGATTTATGGTCTCTTCTTTCAACTCTTTCAAGAGCTTCAAGAAGTTTTACTTATTCTGTAGGCATGTTTTTCAATTCATCCTGATCTGTATCTTCTTCTTCTTCTTCTTCTTCTTCCTTCTCTGTTTGGAGGTCCTTCAACTTCTAAATCTCCTCTTCCATTTTTTTGTTCTTGGCTACTTGTTCTCTGACAATTTTAGCTAAATCCACATTTTTTATTCTAGTGGGGACTTCCTCTCCTTGGGATTCTTCTATTTTGTCATCCATTCTTCACTTTTTCCAAGATCTTAATAGGCTCTGATACCACCTGATGCAAAGTGCACTGCAAGAATACCAGTGTGGGCCCCAACTGCTTACCACTTCTTCAAGGTTCCTTGTTTGATAATCCAACTCCACAAGAGTCTTCTAAGGTTGTCTCCTAACTTGTCCAAGGGGTCAATGCACTCCCTCTAATCTACCTTGCCTCTCCAATGCAAGAGATTGAATACTGCAATTTACTCTTTAGGGACACCTTCCCTAAACCAAACACCAAGGTGCAAAGTTTGACCAGAGAATTAGAACTCCTAATCCAAGTGATTTAAAGCTTCAAATAGACCCTAAGGGACAAGAATCCATCAATGGATTTGGTCTTATATACCCAAAGGTAGGCGAATCCCAAATGGTCTAGGATCCCTTCTAGCCCTAACCAGAGGGTTTTTCAGACTTAGATTTTGAATATGGAAGGATCTGACTGATCTGATTGGGTTTCTAGACACCTTTTATGGATTTTGTAAATCCCCCAAAGCCTTAGCACCTCACTCCACTCCTACACCCCTGAACCCTCACAAAGCACACAAGCCTAATTAGCTAGTTTAGGCTTAGTTTGTTAAGAAAGTGTTAGGAGATGGGTTCATGGATTAAATTTAGAGCCTTGGATGGATTACCCTACCCAAAACTACTCTAGAAACACTCTTGGTTTGATCCTCCCAACCATATATTGCACATGCATGCGATTATATCAAAAAGCCAGGCTAATTACATAGAGATAATTAGCCTAGTGCTTGGTCTCATAAATAACAGGACTAACTTTGAGTGCTCGAGCCTTAGGATTCTTAAAGACCATAATCTTATCTTGTATTTTCCAAGTGGCCAATTAGATCCACAAGATAAATCTAAAGTTAGTGTTAGTAATAACTGAGAGGGGGGGTGAATTAGTGGCCTCAAAAATTTATCCTTTAAACTTTAACCACCAATCAATAAGCCTCAGATTATTAAGTCCCTACAAGATGCATTCCATGAAATACTAATAATGATTTAACTGTCTATCAGTTTACCTTGTCTTTCCTTATTCTCCTTGATTACCGATAAGTAGTAAAACTTATTTACCAATACTCAGTAAATATGCAGAGTATACCAATCAATCCAGAAATGCATATGTGAAATGTAAAATAGTAAAGTAATAAACCATACACACATAACACATAGATTTTAATGTGGAAACCCTATTAAGGGAAAAACCACTAGGACTAGTACCCCAAATTTTCACTCTTCTGAAGTGAGCCTTGTTAGGAGCCAACCCTGTTAAAGGTTACAAACATATTGTTAGGTGTGACCTTGTTAGAGGATTTTATACATAGAATGTCACTTGATATCTGGCATGTATATGCTACCAATATTGATCAACCTATTTGGGCACAATAGGTATCTGGCATATCTGGTGCTACCTAACTACATCAGCATCCTTCTTAGACTGTGCGTCGGTATCAGGCACTCAATGCTATCTTCATGACAATATTTTTGGCAATTTGTTAGGATATACCTCAATTATAGAAGACTGTTAAGTCCTGCTCTTTTAAGAGACTTAATGCTTCAATGGTTAAATTCAAACACAATGACCTATTTCTAATGCAACTAGAATTGCAAATTTTTAGATCTATTTAAGTACAATACCTCTCTGATCAATGTATCAATTCAATTCTTTGTGCTCCACACTTTCTGCTATGTGATGTTGTGCTTCATTGTTCGTTTGTGCTTCATTGTTCGTCGGTGTTTGCTAAATTCTTTAGCTCTTCTTCAGCTTGATTGATCAAGACTGTATGAAGTTATCCTTCATTAGT
Organism: Thuja plicata; assembly: GCA_018584345.1. Taxonomy (NCBI): domain Eukaryota; kingdom Viridiplantae; phylum Streptophyta; class Pinopsida; order Cupressales; family Cupressaceae; genus Thuja; species Thuja plicata. Next base: position 2,003,908 of record MU226074.1, read on the forward strand.
TTCTCTTCAGCATCCTCTTTCTATTCACTCCCCTTCCCATGTATGTGAATGTGATTATGGAAATGAATTATTCTTGTCTCTTATATAGACATGATATTTCTTAATTCTTGATTCTTGATTCTTGGTGTGAAAAATAATCCAGCCAATTTGATTTAAATCATAACTCTTGATTTATCTTGTAGTTATCTTCTTGCCAACTCTATAAATCTTCTTTAAATCAATTACTTAACTCTGGTTGAATAAAACAAATAAAACAACTAGTTAAGTCTATCATTAACCTCTGCCAGCTAGATATTTTGTCATTTTCTGAACTCTCTGTTCTGTCGGTCAACTCTATAGCTAGTCGTCGGTGATAACTGCCAGTTTGGTCAGTGTGACTCTAGTCATCTTTAGGATCTCTGTCCATTGGGCATCATTGGATTTTACTCATTGGGTAACTCTATTTTCAACTTGTCGGGCATCCTGTGATTTTGCTTCGTCAAGGAACATTGTCTTCTTCTCGTTGGGTATCACTGTGACTTTTGTTCTTTGCTTTTACCGATGGTGTGCACTCCATCCATGTTGTCTATCACTTAGTGAATACTTGACTTTTATGCATTCTTGGAACCATAACCTTTGTTCTATTGATTCTCTAAAGTCTTTGGCATTATGTACATGATCGTATAGATTATATCAAGTTGACATCAATGACAATACAAACCATTAACTGATTTAATACCTTGCATTATCTTTAACTTAACATTATCAAACATTCAATCACTTATATGTCATAAATCTCTCCCTTTGGAATAGATGGCAACATACTATACTATCACACTATACTATTTCTAATACAATATGAAATAGAATTGTTGAGATTCATCAAATTACCAAACAGTTTTTTTTGATAACCGATAAAAATGTCTGACAACCGATAAGCTCTGTGTTAGCTTAGATTTGATTCTTGCAGCTTTCTGTGTTTCTTGTTATGATGTGTTGCATCCTTCCCTTGTGTCAATATCTCTCTTTTGACTGTTCTTGTTCTTTGATGTCTCTATCTTTTGTCAGCAACTCTCCCTATGGATATGATCTCTCCCTGTTGGAGTAATCTGATAATGGATAATCTTTCTTCTTTTTCTGAAGACTGTGATAATATGGAAACTTTCTCTCCCTTTGACAACAATGCCAAACAAATATCTCATAGATATATGACATTAATGTTAAGTGATCTTTTCTCTCTATCCATAATATACTCCTTAAATTTCCCTTATCCATCAGCTATGCATCAATATGATATGTTGCTTGGTTCTGATATATACCTTTCTGTATATAGATGTAGCTTTGAAGTTCATATTTTTGCTTGCATCAACATGAATGATATTCTAATAATATATAGGTTGATGCAACCTTCAGTCTTTTACTAACTTGTAGACAAGGGTTTGACACCTAGTCTCTTTCTCAGGTACTCAAATGTATCCTTAGGCAGTGGCTTGGTGAAGATATTGGCCAATTGTTCTTTAGATTGCACATACCCAAGTATCACCTCTTTTTCTTGAACTTGTTCTCTTAAGTAATGATACTTGATTGTAATGTGTTTTGTCTTGGAATGCATGACTAGATTCTTGGAAATGTTTATTTCACTGGTGTTATCACAATAGATAATCACTGGTTTAGAGATCTTCATATGCATACCTTCCAGCAACTGTTTGATACATGCAATATTTAAGCAATTTGTAACAACAAAAACATATTATGCTTTTACAGTAGACTGTGAGATGCATCCTTGCTTCTTGCTAATCCATGTGACAAGTCTATGACCCATAAAGAATGCTCCTCCAGTTGTGCTCTTCTGGTCATCAAGATTTCCAACCCAATCAGCATTAGTAAACACCTTAAGTTCAAATTTACCTTCTCTTCTATACCATAAGCCAAATTCCTCAGTATTCTTCAGATATCTTTAGATTCTTTTCACAGTAGTCATATGTGATTCCCTAGGGTTAGCAAAAAATCTAGCAACAATTCTTACTGCATGTGCAATATCTGGTCTAGTGTGTACAACATACATGAGTTTTCCAATCATTGATCTATACAAAGTCTGATTTACCTCTGTTTTCTTGTCTACCTTTGTTAATTTGCATTCACTAGCCATTGGTGTTCCAACTAGTTTGGAATCTTCCATCTTGAATATTTTTAGGACCTCTTTGATGTATTTGGACTGTGTAATAAAAATACCTTCACTTTGTTGAATGATCTGTAGACCAAGAAAGAACTTGATCTCTCCAAACATAGACATCTCAAACTCTTTGCTCATCTCATCAGAAAATGATTTGCATAGCATATCATTGCCTCCACATATGATGTCATCAACAAATATTCTAGCAATCAAAGTGTTAGCATCAGCATCTTCTTTTAAGTAAAGATTACTATTTTCACTAGTCCTTATGAATCCAATACTTATTAGATAGGTATGAAGTCATTCATACTAGGCTCTGGGAGCTTGTTTTAATCTATACAAGGCTTTGTGAAGTCTACATACCATGTTCCTCTTGTCTGGATCTACAAACCATTTGGGTTGCTCAATGTATACCTCTTCTTCAAGTATTTCATTTAGGAATGCTGACTTGACATCCATTTGATATACTTTGAATCCTTTGTATGCAACATAAGCAAGTAGTATTCTTACTCCTTCTATCCTAACAATGGGTGCAAAGGTTTCTCCATAGTTTATACCTTCCTCTTGTGCATACCCCTTGCATACTAGTCTTGCTTTGTTCCTTGTGACTTCTCCATTCTCGTTCAGCTTATTCCTGAATATCCATTTTGTACCGATGACATTTTTGTCATCTGTTCTTGGCACAAGTGACCATGTTTTTTTCTTCTCAATCTTCTCAATCTCATCATCCATAGCACTTATCCATTCTTCATTATCTAGTGCAGCATTGACAAATTTTGGCTCAAATTCACAAATTAAACAATTTGAGTTTAAATACTTACTTCTTGTTCTTGTACCAACTTACTTATCTCCTATGATCTGGTCCTCTGGATCATTCCTTCTTACATATCTTGCAAGTACATGTACAACTCTTTGTGTATCAACTTGATCTTCATTACCTTGCACATTATCTTGATCATTACCCTAACCTTCGGTAACAACATTCTGACCGTCGGTTGCAACATTCTGTTGTTCTGGAATTAAGCACTGTTGCTCAGGTAGGGTTATGGGTTCTTCACAATATACAAACTTGTTGTAGTCCTCTAGTTATTTTGTGCTTTCTAGCTCATTCTTTCCTGCAAATTCATCAATCATTACATTTGCAATTTCAACTATTTTTTAAGAGGCCTTGATAATAAATTTAAAAGTTTTTCTCTTGGTAGAATACCCCAGAAAAATACCTTCATCACTTTTGGCATCAAGCTTTCCATTTCTATCATCCTTTAAGACATAACATTGACTACCAAAGATCTTGAAGTAACTTACATTGGGTGTTTTAC